>DWLO01004249.1:0-10158 GCA_018245335.1 Dalla quadristriga | reverse complement strand
GTAATTGTTTTTCAACAAATGTGTTCCGATCGGAAACGGATTGATGCCGGTTACACTAATAACAGCGGCGACCACCTCAGTCCTCAGGGATAGAAACGCATCTGTGCGGTGACCATCGTCGAATAGGACAGTTATTAACGATTACTAAGTGGACGACTACTAATATTTACTAACAGTCCAATTACTAACGAATACTAACCAACTAATATTTCTATTACTAATACCAGCCGGACCTAGTAACACTTCCTCGCAAAGTCTTATTCTGGGTTTGGCACAGATGTCCATGGGCGGCATTGGCTGGTGGTACTACATACTCGTTTGCTATTCCCAATTTTTTTTTAAGCACTCATAATAATAGCCCTCCTTCTTACGCAGTAGTTACACTACTGCTACTACTTGTGTTACACACAAGGTCAAGATCAAGGACTTTAAGATAAATTATTACTGTCTCTTCCAGTTAATTTATTTCTGTGTAAAGAGGCATTGGCTAAAATTCTGACCAGCTCAGTCCACCCGAGCCATAAATTCGTCAACGTCGCGGCTGTCGCCGTGCCGAGGCTTCCATCTATTTACTAAGCAGGATGATCACTGATTAGAATTACAAGCGATTATTTTGGCTCCAAATGCATCCATGTTTAGGTACAACGCAAAGGACTTCAGCTGATGATGATAGCTGCGGACAGCGTGAACAACACATCCAAAAATTCTTGCGTAATTTTCATATCTATTTCATATTTGATTTGCCTACTGTAGGGCAAGGGTTTGACCTTACAACTGAGGAGGCCTGGAGCGTACTCCGCCACGCTGCTTAATTGCGTATGGGTGTTATCTTCGTTTGGAGTCATATTACAAACAAATTATAAATATGTTTTGGTCCATAAAAGGCTCCTAATAAACTATCAATTGAACGTAGGGCCATAAAACTTTTTAATGTATTTATTACGGTTTACAAAAACATTCCGGGACCAAATAGCTATAATTGAAATGTTCCACAAAGTGGTCTCAATTTCGGATCCCACGCGATATTCTAAGAAGACGTATAGACCGGAACCCCGCTGTGATTTCGCCTAAAGTGTCAAAATGTCTACGGTAAACCACCCCGTCGACACCAATAGCTACCTTTACATTTTCTGTACAAACTTCTAAATCCCCTATGTCTTTATTATAAATGTTATAGCTACGTAAATCCTAAAATGTTTTTATAGAAATTTGCGGTGCCCTATATCACGTGATAAATCTATTAGTTACATGTCTGACTCGCAGTGTGCTTGTTCCAACAGTAACCGTTTCTAAAATACGCACATCAAAAAAAGATTACTTCTACTTTATGGACGATTCTATTACGAAATAGGGTTGACAAATAGTGTCAGCGACATTTTGAAAGCTCGATTTTATTATATATATTATATATCTATAGTCTATAGACTTTGCCCGCAGCTTCACCCGCGTTAAATTCACACGTTACTTTCACACCCTTTTCTATTATTTAAAAGGATGGTTTTATTTTTTTAAAGTAGCCTGTTCTTTTGCATGGTTCAAGCTCTCATCAAATCCAATTTCATTAGTATTCGTTCAGAAGTTTATGCGTGATTGAATAACAAACATACAAATATCCATCTGTCCATCCAGCCATCCTCAGGTTTGTGAGGTGAGGTGCGCTTCTTCGCACTTATAATATAAGTCTAATCATATCTGTAAACTGAAATAAACTGAAATAAACTTAATAACATAACACCTATAGCCCTATCTTTCCTGTACGATAATAACATGATCTATAACTACTTTGCACCTAGTAATTGTAGTAAGGTGAGTGTTCTACTGAATTGTTTGCGATGTTCAATTCATGACGGTGCCTGGATTCAGTTTATGGGCGATAGTAAGATTTTACAACCAATGTAGTTGGCATAGGAAGAAAGGAAGTTGTTAAATGGTATCGTGATTCGAAATCGCAGAACATAGCTCTCTGAGAGTCGGACTGGCGGTGCTCGGTAATCTGGATAACTAGCAAATCATGAGGATTCTGCCATTACAGTGTAATTTTAGAGGAAGGTTCAGATAGGCATAGATAATTAAATATAGTCATATAGTCTGTGGTTACACAAGTTAATATCGTCATCGTGCAACATTAGATCACCCTACAAAATTCTAAGTACTTAACGTTATCCTCATAGGTCAAGAGACCAGACAAGAATTAATCTTTCGGTTGCTGCACAATTTATAGATATGGTTTACAGCATAAGTTAATTATTTTCTAAAGTGTTATTCAAACCGCGTGCCTTCGGTTTTACCGTGCACGAGTAGGTATCATATATTCAGACAGCGGCGCCTGCGTCTGTGCTTTGCGTTCCGGTCACATAGTTGTCAAAATGACATTTTAATGGTTAGTTAATGACCGGAATAATTATAGACACTACTTGAAGTATCCGATAAAGTTTACTAGATCATTCTTAAGATGTTTGCCACATTTTGCAACTCTCTCGCTCGGACATTCTAACATTTTCAATGATTGTAAAAGTCTAGGTATACCTACTCTTGGAAAACGTGATTCATTATCATTGTGGACAATAAAATAACGTAAATTTTAGACATAATCAATTTTCATACCCCTGATTTTTGACAGAGAAATAAAATTAAGAATTGTTGACGCTCTTTTTCTTGATCAAATACTAAGTAGTTATACAAAAATTTGAAATGAAAAAATGGTTTATCATTCAAACATCTCTACTATATTATGTTAAACATCATAGAGTATTCCTTAGGACCGAGAAATTTGATGTCTTTACTACCCACAGAATGTACTAATTAGTTGACATACTCGTAATACATTGTTAAGTTTTGATATTATTTTATTTTTAATTTCATTAAATACATAATTGATATATCGTTTTATTAGTTAAGTTCAGTGATTTATGAATAGAATGAGCTTTATGAATTAAAGCTACATTACCAGTTGTGCTGTGAAATAAAGTGTCTTTGTATTGCGTAATTTGATTTCTGGTCAAGCGTTAGAGTTCCAAAGAAAGAATTAAATATATTAAAAAAAAATATCACCCTATTAGCTCAGTTTGTTGTCCGTATTTCATTGTAGCAAATGAAAAACCCCCTTCAGCAGAAGTTATTATATGTAATATTTATATAAATATGCTCTGTTTACAAAGCTAAAGATTGCGTATGTTTTAACGTTTTAATATCAGGAACTGATTTGAATGATTGAATTTATTTCCTTTATTTGTTTATTCATAACTAAAAGGCTATTGAACATGTAATTGACAAGCTTATCCTAAAACACTACATGCACAACAAACGTATAATATATTCACTATTGATCAGGACAGTGGTTCGCGTGAACGCGGTTATTCTGACGCCGTACATTTGCGATTGATAGCCCGTATATTGAGGAAGGTTATATTATTATAACTACATCTATTGATGACTCAGTGGCGTGTTGGTTAGTGACCCTGACTGACGAGCTGTGGGTCCTGGGTTGGATCCCCATCACGCTGTAACTACGACCCATAGGAGCGTAGGAAGGATATTTAACGTGGGTGAACCAGCGGGCAATAGTTAGTTTAAGATTATATTTGTTCACAAATCACTTGTGTTAGGTATGAAGAAACATTAACGTTTGTTTACACTGCCAAAACAATTTAAAATTGTGACTATTATTGTGAATTGTGAATTATTATCCGGCTCGAAGGACCAAAAGCTGAGAGAAATGTCTTCTTAGCTAAATTACTGCGTATTCAACTGTTTTATAGACAAGTAGTAAGTAGGCAAGGGCGAGAGGACACTGCGGCAATCTCTATACACGCCCGCTAAATAAATTCATTAGTTAAATCACCGCCGGCGGCGTTTTATGTCGGTGACTTCAAAGGATCGATCCGCCGCCCTGCCAGGGGCGCGTTCGGCCGACTTTTTACTCAGAAAACTTTGTAAACAAAATGATACGGTGCGTCCGAATGTTTGATCCGCCTTTATTATCTGTACACAGTTCGCGCCAGGATGTAATGTCAGTAATGTATAAAGCTAAGTACTTCCTTTAACTTTTTTGGTAGAATTTAAGATCACATTAAAATTCTCTTCGAAAATTGCGGTGCAAGATATCTTATTTGTTCATGTTATTAATTTCAACTTTTATATTTTCATCAAATATTCTGCGTGATTCGGCATATCCATGTGTGTCCGGTGGCGCTCGTAGCAAACAACTTCATTCAGTGCTTTTATTTTAGAGCGTCTGCTCCTGCTCCCCTCCTCTCATGGTCTGAGCGAGACAGCGTCATTACGTGTGTGGTCTCCGAGCCAAGGGTTCGATAGAATCCGTGAGTTGTCGGGCAAGTTCGTGGTCCAAAGCGGCAACATAAACGACCGAACCATGATGGCGGCTCAATAAACATTCTGTGTTTGTATCCAGCCAGCATTTGATTCAGTGCTGCTCGGGTCGCGCCAGTGTCGACACGTCAATACAGTGTCGCTAGATAATCGGAACTCGGCATCGTACCGTAATTCAAACGGTCAGTGATACACAGAAGTGAAGAATTCGGGTGTACAAGTGTGTGGTTATGTTGCGGCGAGTGATATGACAGCGTGCGCCGCCAGACGGATTTCAGCCGTCTTCATGAGGATACTGGTGACAAGTCTGGCCCCGAGATCATGGTGGCTCCCGATTCCGAGGCTCCTTCGAATCCTCGGATAGCGGGTGCTGTGAACGAAAGCCCCTCCGCCGCCGAGGCGCGCCACAGCGCTGACCTGTATATACGCACCAGTTGGGTGGATGCGGCCCTAGCACTCTCTGAACTTGAAAAGGTTCAGTATTCTCAATATTATATTGAAACGCAGTGTCAAATTTCGATTGTCATATTGCACGTGTGATTGTTTTTCTGCGAATGTCAATCGGCCCGAGGAACGCGGCAGCGCGGGACGTAGCGCCCGCTAGTGGTAGGCGTACGTACTACAAGGACGCGCGTATTTTGAAGCATTATCAGTTATAAATGAAGTTGTGGAACTGATAGTATAAACATTGTTACTGGCAGTATTGGTGATTTGATATTAAAATCAAATTGATTTCAATTAAATAATGAAGTTTGACGCTGCGTTATCGCTTGTTAACTGAAGGCATGTCAAATAATAAAGATTTACATATTAACCATATTCACAATTTCTGAATCAAAGCAGATTTTTATAAACCAAATATATTTAAACCTTAATAAATTTATCCTCTTTATCATCTGCAATGTATTTTTATTTGTTAATTGATATATAAACGAGTACGTTGAATTAAGTATTCTTGCACGGTACCTTATTGGATACAGGATCACATGAACAATTCGGAAATAAAAATAGCTTCTCGAATGACTTGCAAGGGTTAATTGTTGGAATACACGTTTACCGGTATAGAAAGCTGTACATATAGTGAAGTGGAAGACGAGTTCGGGGAAGGTAGCGCTTTCCTAGAAGGCCGCACGCACGCCCTGCGGTGGTCCGCACCCCTCCGGAGCGCCTTGCAAAACCTTCCCGCTCACAATTCATCCTATTAAAAAAACCAAGATAGACCCGTAGACTATCTCGTCGCAACGCTACAATAACATAAATCTTAAGATAAAGCCCGATTGTTAAAGCAGTAATCATCCCGTTTTTGGTGAAACCGAGTAACAGTTTTGTGAAAGTTCAAAATAAATGTACACGAGACGAAAACAGCTGTAGCGTAGAGGTGTATAGGTATAACGAGTCGGATAGAGTTATAATGTAAGGCGGACGGGATGCAAGATGAAGCAATTAAGGCGCAGCGGGTAAGGCGCGGGGGGCCGCGCACGCGCACCCAGCGGCGCCGATAGAGACATCAACACGAAGCGCATGCCATTCACTCTATTAGAGGAGAAAACGTACACCGCTAATGGTGATTACGATTTGGGATGGAGTCATTGGGCCTATGATCACCATTACCTGGGTAGCGTGTGATAATAGCGTAACATCTTATTCTCCATTAAGTATATTATTATTATTGTGAATATTGTTTGTCACAACTTCAAATTAAGTACGGTCTAGTTGACATCCAGAAATTTGCAACAGGAGAAATGGTCCAGAAAATCAATGTGGAGACCACTATCGACCCAACTAAATCTAAACTCAAAAATGAGAACATGTTAAACCAATATCATTAGGTCCGCCAAAGCTATACTAAATCCTAAAATCAATTCAATCAATGGTTCGTATCAGTAATTTTTCAAATAAAAAGAACTCTAAAAACTTTTTGTATCTGGAGGACCGCACAAGGTTCGACTCGTAGAATTGAGACATCTTGTGGTTTTCGATCTTGCATCCCTTTCCCCCTTGAAACGAGAGAAAAAGCTTTCCTTTTCTTTAAGATTTACGTTCCATCTCTTTCCCACCGGTATTTCCCATATATCGTCCATCTTCCTCCAAACATTGAGCATGCCGGCGGCGGTCGGCAGCTGCGCTGGAGACCTATAAATGATTGTTACTACACCCACGATTTCAAAGGCGCAGCATTAACATTGGACTTCTGGGTATTTTCATTATTCCGACAGTAGAGTAGTTTCAAACAGTTGTACGGCATTTTACGGAATGAAGATATTTTATGTCAGCATTTAATTTTGCTAAAAACTTCGAACTTAAAGTCTTTCCTCGTAAAAATCTAATGCCTGTTTAAAATTTGCATAAAATAATCTTTATATTTTTGCACAATAACAAATTACTACGTAGGCTTTAGAACTTTAGAGTAAGCGTCGTAAGTTATGTAACCTTAGCTTGACACTGATTAGCCAGATGGGGGTTTCGGGTTTCGCCACTTAGTGGTCACCATTGGCCGCCGCAACACGTGACATGCACACGCATCGCTGCACGGCATTTTTCCCCATCGTTGACCAATGCTTCCGACCCAGTAGCTTCACTACGCCATATGTTTTGGTCTTGACGAACATGTAGTGCTTAAACTACGAGTCATGAATCCTATTTTCCTTTCAAATTCATTTAAGTATGGTACGGTTTGTGTGTTATGGTAAGCTATAAGTAAATTAAACATGAAGTTACAAGAAAATGTTTCGGCAATTTATTTATTAGGCATCTCTACGATATATTGAGTTGAAATATTTGCTGGATAGCGACAAAATGCATGATTCGGCTATTATGCATTCCAACTAAGTACTATAATAAAAAATTTAAAGACTTTTTTTGTTTCGTTTTCATTTTGTTTGATTTGGGCAAAATGGATCGAAACGATGACGATTTTAATACATAGGTCATTGTAGAAACTTTTAAAAACAGCTAGTTCAAAAAATGTTTCACTAAAATGCCCAAACATTTAAAGTTGCTAACTTACTCTTTGCTGGGAATGAGATTATTTTATTTTTATTTCGGAAAATAGTTTCACAACTATTCCCAGACCAAATTCATATTCACCAGAAAGTTATTTTACTTCTATTGGTTGCTGTTTAATCCTTCCACCTGCTTCGTGACCTGCTTAGTTTTTTGAGAATGATAAAGGAATATCACTATGAATCACTATTTTGCTAAGTTTGTTCATCCAACATTTTTGTCGTATAAGCTCTATATTTCTTTTATAACATTTTCATTGTTACAAGTAAACTTTTCAGGGGATCCCTGTATTTCCCATTCATAAAAATAATAATCTTTCAGAAGCTCAATTATGGATAATTTTTTAACTTTGTTACTTTTCATCGTTGAGCTACACAGTTTTTCGTCTTTATGTCTGGGTTGGTGTCGAAAAAATTGCTTTGAATCCAACCGTAATTCTGCTTATTAATTTTAATAATTTCTCATGTTCAAAGTAAGTAAAAGTAAAACCGTTAAATGCATAACTCTTAAAATATGTTATTATTTACTCACAAGATCATCCTGCAATTCGTAGTAGGTATTAATTACGGTGATTAGTAGCAGTAAAATGCCCCAAAGTTCAGCCCGGTCAAGTTGCGCACTTGAACTTGCTTCCACCCCTAGGATCGGTGTTTGGGTACGGTAATAAATTGGAAAGTTTACTAGTAACCTAGAACATTATCGATATAAAGTCGTATCATATGACCGTCAGAACCGGTTATGACCGTGTGTCTAACTTGTCAACTTTCTCGACATTACTGTTTTCCGCCTCAAAAATATGCTAATTTAATTGTAACTTAAGTATTGATGGATATATACATTATACATGACTGCCCAAAATTAACTGCCAAAAATTATTAAAGACCTAATATTTTTAAATGATATCCCAATAATAGTATAGGAGTAAGTATATAGTTAAAATGGTCCAATGGTACCATTTTAACTACCAAAGTTGTTGATCCTGTTTCTACCACGTTTAACTCTATCGGAAACCAACAACGACCAGTATGTTAAAATAACGCTAGCAATTAAAATATTACTACTCGCGTTCTATCATAACATTATTAATAACATACCCTGATATTTGATAGCTGTTTTAGCTATGAGATGGCAATTACGATCGATTCAATAATATCGGTAGTGTTACTGAGTTGCAATGTGTATGTATACTTAATAGTTCCAATGAAAATATATGACTTGGTGGTTCTTCCAGCGACAATACTACTTACCTCCCAATATTGGGCATAGGTCACAATCTCTTTTAATTTTTATAATGATAAGAATAAGAGTAACAGTTCTGCACAACACTACAAATTTATTCCATGATTCTACTTCTTGATACTGATATTAATTATTCTAATAATATAATAATCTTACAAACGCTGGCCGACTTTTGAGCTCCCGCGTGTAGTCAAGCGCCATAAAGCTCGGGAAGTGTCACTGACATTGAAGCGCGCCGGTGGCCGAGTGGCCAATTGGCCAGTACGTGATGTCCTTGACAACGATCTCATTTTATGAATGTCGAAGTGGCGATTAACATTTTCTACACGATCGTGTTAAAAGTAATAGGCAACGCGTCATCACTGACATAGCGATCAATTTCGCGACGCGATCGTCAGACAGATAAGTTGGGACGATTATTTGGGTCCATGCGATGAGTCAATGGCGATATTATTTGTATCGATTTTAATATTCGTTTCATTTTTCATATTAATCTCATATTTCAATGTATTGAACTGCAGAATATTTGGTGACACTAAACAATTCGCACGCTGTGTTGATGGTTATGCTTCTTCGCAGAAGACTAATAGCCATCGTACCTGATATCCTATAAACAATATTGTAAGCTAGTAAAACAAAGACATAGAAACACAAGAGCACGTACAAGAACATTTGCTCACAGTCAATAGTAATAGTCGGGTTTGGTAATAGAGCGCACGACGCTGCATGCATTCTCATGGGATAATAGGTGGGCCCACACCCACGGCCCATTATATGCAGATATCCGGAACTCTTATGGTATATAGTGGTGCCAGCGATAATGTAAATTGCGGGTTCAAAAATAAGAAGAGAGGCTTAAGAAGCTAGGCTGACTCGCGTGGAAATGCAGTTGAGTATCAAATTACAAAATTATGTCTTCACATAAGCAAAATCTTGATTATACTTATTTCGGATTTTAACAAAGAATAACTTCATCTTAGTAAACTTCTATAGTTGAAAATGCTTCGATGATCAAAACACAACTCAAAAATACATTTAATTGAAATAAAATGTTTCTTCAAACCATAAAGTTCTATGCACCGGTCAAAAGTACCTTGGTATATAACAGTAGCCTCATCGAACAAACGCGCGACTGTCCAATCCATCCAATCCATCCAGGATGTCAAGAGCACGCCAATCACACAGATCACGCTCTGGGGGAGATTGGAGCTTCTCGCGCTGAACATTGATGAATCGACTTGTCAAATCATCGGTCTTAATATATCTATCAAGTCACTGCGCAATTCGTATGCGCTTATGTAGGGTTCGCGGTTCGAAGTGTTTTTGTGGGTTCAAAATATATTCGTTTGTGACTTGTTTGTTTTGCATGTAACTGCGTTTTTTTTTTAAATAATTTAATGATGATGGTAAAGATTGTAGCTACCGCAGAGTAGATCCTGTGTTATCCGTTTTTGGACATAGTAGTGTAACGATAGGATGAAAAATATGTAACGCTGTTGGATTACCAAATAAATAAAAATAAAAAATAGATAGACGATGTTTCCCGCAGATTTCTAAGCTCTATCACAGAATATATCAATGTGATCT
>DWLO01004248.1:0-10158 GCA_018245335.1 Dalla quadristriga | reverse complement strand
GTCTTATTTCTCTTGTTGTTTTTGTCAAATACAGAACATCAACGTCATTGCCAACTTTATTAGTTAGCAGTAAGAACGTGCAATATGAAGTAGTACAAATAAAATTTCAGAAAATGACAATATTAAAAATGAAAATTATGTTAGGCACAATTTCAAAAATACACTTTATAATAATTCTATCTATTGGCCGCGACTTCATACGCGTTACATTTCATGTTTTAAACTTACGATGTTTTCATTCCTTCGATTTGTACGTTTATCCGGGATCAAAAATATCCTATGACCATCGCAAACATTTAAATCAAATTTGATAGAGGGGTTATTAAATCATGGTTAAATCGTACTTCATAGAATTCTACGAAGTTCGATTGTATGGTTTAGCTGAGAAGGCGTATGAAACAAACATTTTCTCATTTATAATATTAGTATGGATAATATAGTAAAGTAAGAAGTAGCATAAGAAATAAGATAAGCCGGTATACATCGCGCAGCGTGAGTCTTCTAGTCGGACCGTCCAGCACGATCTCCACACACGGCGCTGCCTGTCCTTTGTAATGTCACTGCTGGGATTTATCGCCCAAGTGAGTGTGTAGTCATTAGGGTATCATATTTCCTAGGAAATGCTTTTTGATATAAGCTTGATTGCTTGCTAAGATTCCATAACATTTCTCCTTTAGCATTGTATTATCATCATCAATAGCCTATAATATTTCACAGCTGAACCAACGGTCTCTCCTAAAAATAGGATAAACACCATGCTGGCAAGCGGATTGGTGATCGCAGTTGATAGCTGAAGCACAGAGGACGCTGCTGCTGTTCTCCGTTAGAGTCCCTTAGTCGCCTCGTATGACACCCGCGGGAAGAGGAGGGAGATGACAATTGTATTAAGATCTGGCGTTACCACACAGCAAAATATGGCACAGCATGGTATTAAACAAACTAAAATATTTTAATTGAGTTCAAATAACTTTAAACGTGTTTTAACTGTAAGCACCTTAGCTGAAACAAATAGAATCGCAAAGGTACATCAACATCTACTCGACACCGTTTCACTTGACAAGTTAGCGGTAAGAAATTAGCTATCTCACATATTCCCGAGTTTCTGTAGAACAGTACAAACAAACTTTAACCTAATCCATCGTGGGAGCGGCTCGGTATGACGGACGTCACGACCGCTACACACGAGCGTGTTCGCCTGGCCTAGCCTACATAGACGTGCGGTAATTACGTGGGACCTGGAGTGTGAGACGACATGCTTCTGACGATTAGGCCACTTAGTTTCCGAGGCCGCTTGATGGTTGACGTGACGCCTTCCGGATAAGGAACGGAATGCGGGATTTGGGAGAAGTCGTGTCTTTTTCCGTGAACGGGAGAATTGTAACTAACTTCGTTCAGCAGTAAGAGCGGTAGGAGTTAAGTTTATAATGGGCATTGAATGCATATGGTTAAGATTTGGCCTTCAAAAATACGACCATGTTTCCGAATTTCGCTCTTAGCTCTAAGGCGAACTTGTGGCTCCCAATTCGCCTTCGCAGGAATGCTCATATTCTTTCTCTTCTATACTGCGTGCTATTTAGTCCGACCTCTCCTTTCTACCCCAACGAAATTCTACACCTAACTCATGATCACCCTCTTATCTGTTCATTAAATCTCGCACTGAGTATTCCACTACACTCTTCTATCTTCTATGAAAAATTTTACTCTGTTACTGCTGTCCATTTATTGAACTCTCTATCCCGATCTATCCGCAATCCACCTAAAAACAACTTTCAACTCATCTTCAATTTTGACCCCTTTTCTTTATTTCCTCTTCTTTGATCCTCTTCCTATCTTGTGTCTTTCGTTATCTTTGATTCACTATTTATTCAATATAAAATTACTTCTTTCCGCAAATTTTTCGTGCATCCTTTATTTTTAACACGGTTTCCTACAACTGGGAACAGGACTGTTCATCATCATTACAACCTATCACGAGCCTACCACTGAGCATGACAAGAAAGGTAAGGCCATATTCCACCATGCTGGATAAGTGCAGATTGGCAGACTGTAGTCATATGAAATAGGTGTGGCCGAACCGTATACAGGTTCTACCTTCTCTATCTAGCTTTAACAGCTGGTACTATGTTGCCTGACCCAACATTGTGAAACGCCTTTTGTAATGACATTATCTAAACTTAGGCTATCAATATCAACCATGTCTTAATGGGCGCTAACATTTAAGCTATTTGTTGTAATTGAAGTCATTAGCCTATCAACCAATCGTGCAGACAAAAACCACATTAGTGCCACAAAACACGGAACAAGAAACTAAATAATGCGTTTACGTCTTGTATTAACGATACAGACGTGTGTCGGCCTGATGACCCTTTCAGCTCATCAGCCTTCCAGAAAGCTTTATTGAAACTCGTGGGTCTGGAAGACCGTGGCACGCGTGACGTCCCGCGAGCGTTGGTCTGGGCAGAGCATATTATCTTACTAATATAATAAATGCAAAATAATTTTTGTTTGAAATGCCTTCACGGCTAAACTATACATCCGAGCTTGATAGAATTTGATAGAAAGACAGTTTGAGTCACGGAAAAGGTCATATGATACTTTTTCAACCCAATTATAGTGTAGTTTTCATTTAAATTTTTAAAACCGCCTTCGCCCGCTTTCTGCTTGCCCAAAGGTTGACTGGTAGCGAATACTTTAAGTACTAAGTCCACTTTATATATAATTTAATTGGTGTAATAAAGTTTTATAAATAAATAAATATTTGTACAGATCCCGAAGTTATGACAACATTATAAATTTATCGCGGACAAAAGCGCGGGCAACAGCTTGCAATAAACATTTGTCGTCTGGGAGTGCACTAGTTACTGTCTTCGCACACCATACCCACGATACCACCAGTAGTGTCCTGGGACCGAAAAGCCATTTCCTTCCGGATCCACAATATCTCCAAATACTTATAGTGTTCTGACAACAAACGATAAGCTCTGCTCCGTTCATAGCTCAGCTCCAGGAGTCTTGGGTAAGAAATCCATCTCTTCGGTCACTACAACCATGGCATCCTCCACCAATCTGCATTGGAGCAGCGTGGTGGAGTATGCTCCAGGCCTCCTCAGTTGTGAGGAGAAACCCACGCCCTGCAGTGGGCCATTATGGGTTATGGGTTGCAGCCAACCATGGCATGGTTCCTCTTGCCTGACGACGTTTCATCCTTGCCCATGGACAGTGTAAGTAGGAATCTATAAACAGTACTGCTCATAAGATTGTTGGTTGGCCTACGTCTCTACTCATCAGCGCAGCGAAATATTGTCATATAATTATCTCTATACTTATTCTTGAATTATTAGCCGTTGTTCAGCTAGCCATCTATTGCATGTTCAGAACCTACAATTCGCGGAAAAATTCTGGTACGTCGCTATGTGGCCAGTTTCGGTACAGAAACACTTAGTGCGCACTAAGCTGATCCTTGAGCGGTCCAATTATGTAATCCGCACACCGTTTGAACTTTTGGCTTTTATAACATGTTCATATTGCAGAAACCTTGCTCTAAATCTGTGGGTCTGGCAACACTGGCTCGCGGGGCGTCGTGGGTTAACGAGAGTTGCGCAAGAGGTCCATCCCATCGATCACGACCAGCATTATGCGGTCCCTCCCCGGCCCATTGACAACGGGGACGGCCGAGCGCTGTTAGGGGAGTATTACTGTGGATGGTGTTATGCTAGTGTAACCTATCAATATTATATTAAAAGTACGAAACTCATAAATACAAAATAAGTGTACAGTGAAAGTTCATACAAAGAAATCTAATTAGTACATCTAAAAACTTTGAGATGAATTACACGAGCTATTAAGTTACTTTGATTGCCTTACTTAACTTCGTCACAACATCACCGGTTCACTACTGACCACGAGTCTCCTCTCAGAATGAGAAGGGTTTAGGGCATAGTCCACCACGCTGGCCAACAGCGTGTTGGCGGGCGGATTACTTAACTTACTACACGTTATTTAACTGCAAAAGATTTGCATAACTTTTATATTATTGAAAACTTTATCCAAAATAAACGTACGAATACATTTGTGGCTTACTTAAACTATTACTTACAATTGACATGATAATAATGTAAGTAGGTACATTTATTACAAAAATAATAACAATTTGTTATTTAATAAAGCAATTTGTGGAAACAACTGGTTCATTCTCGCTCCAATAACATGGTCGAAGTAGATCACAATGTTCGAAACCAAATTGATTGACAGCCAGACACAATACAATAAGCGATAAACAATTAGGTACCTATAATCTCGACTGATTCCTATATCCAACACTGAATATATTTAAATCGGCGCAAAGGTCGGAAACTCTTGACTTTGTTTTGATGCCATTGTTAGATAAAAAGTTTGCAATATCTGCGCTTGCGTCACTGTAGCTTGGCGCAAACGTCAAATTATTATGATATAGGTGTTTCAGCGCCGTCAATTTATCGATGCGATTTTGTAGGATTTAAATCCTGGTGACCTTTTGCACTATATTTTCTGATTTATACGCATTGAACCGAGAGGGCTGTTTAGGCTTTAAGATTGAAGTCAAGAAGCATAAATTCTTTTCGAATGCACAGTTGAAACGTTTCCTACCTAGTTTTACTTTAGCCACCTGTTAATTATTGGCGTTGAGACAAATAAAGTGTTTTGTCATAGTATTAGTTGGTTATATATTGCCTTTACAGAGTTAACGTCCGGGATACAAGAATGTAGTAATTCAAGCCCATAGAACTATCTTCAATCTCAAGCCGGTGCTATTTAATCACATGCCACATGCCAATAACTAACATGTCGGCAATCACACATAGACCGACCAAAACTCGAGCAATTTCTAAAGTCGACCAGATACACGGACAAAAGCTCTGGGCAAAGAATTTGACCTGAATCTGGGCAAAGAAGAATGGAATATGCTATTTATATGACGTTTTTAGAGATTTTTTCTGCCTGTCTGCGTATTTTTGCTTCGAATATGCTCCGAAACAGCGGAACGGATTTTGATGAAATTTTCAGGGATTGTAGTATGTACACTAACTATGTTTTATCTCAATAACTCAAACGGATTTTTAGTTATAGCCCTCAGCGTTTTATTTAGCGTTGCCTTTTCACTATTTAAATAGTCTCTTTTTTAATTTGACGCGGGCGTTGTCACGAGCTCGACCTAGTAGGTACAGATAAGAATACAAATACAAAATACAAAATACTTTATTCATTTCAAGAATTAATTTTACATACAGTTCGCAAGGGCCCGTGTACGGTTGGAGACCTGTATTACGGGGTGCCCCGCTCATCCACCAAGACAAACAGTTACCGTTGATATGAAAAGTGGCTTATTTTTATATAAAAGTATGTTATATAAACTATGATGTTAGTATGTGTTGTGTGTGTATTTACGTGATGGGTTTATGTGAGAGTGGAATGTAAGTTTAAATGTGCGATGTCATACTGTCCTGAATACTCGTCTTACTGCAGACATTTAAGGCTCCTCGAATGTGCTGCCAGTCCTCGACTCCTCTCCGGCGGTCGATGCGACAAGCACGATAGCCCGCATCTCCAACGGTACGCTCAGGGCCATTTGCGACACAGCAAATGCCAAAATAAGGTTAAAGGTAATAATTGTTGTGTGTACAGCCTTTTGGCATTCCCGGTCGGTGTGATTTATGCAGGAATTCCTAGATGATACGAGTATGATACGATTGCGGAGGTGTTGATACGCGAACAATAGGAAAAAATTATATTTGAACGGTCGTAAATCTGACGCCTCGTGTATTGGGAATTTATTGGGCCCTTTGCACAAATAGCGACGTTGGAAGTGGTTTATGGTGCACGTGTAAAAGGTGCCGGCGAGTGCATACGATGCGATTGGTGTTGCCATATTGACTCTAATAGCCATACAAGATAGGCACCAGGTTTTAGAATACTTTCAGACAGCGACTTTAATTAAACCCAGCCAGCCTCGGGACCTACAGAACTTAAAGCTATTTTTTTTTAAAAATTGTATACACTTTATTGTACATTTTTACAAACGGCGGACTTAATGCATATTGGCATTATCTATCAGTCTATATAGGTATTTACAAACTTACGCACATAACACAAGTAACATACATACAAGTGAGTTGTATGGGTCCAATTTTTGTAATATGCTTAATGCTTCATAATTATGAAACTTAACAGCAAAAACTGACAATAACGGGAATTACATCTCACTAATATGTATTGTATCTACTTATATACGAAAAATAGTTTTGGTTTGATATGCTTTCATGGCTAAACTATACAACCGATCTTCATATAATTCGGTAGAGGAGTAGTTTTAAACATGAAGATGGCCGTAGGGCTTATTGATCCCGAACAAAAATTTAAATTTAAATTTTACGCTCATTAAGTTATGAGCAACAGTTATTAGATAAATAATGGATTATGTTTACGGTTTAATGCGTCGTTTGTTCGTATCGGATAGTAGACAGACAAACATACCAAAATATATTGTGGTTTTATCCTACGGAACCCTAAAGCGCAGAAAGTATTCCGTTACATACAGAACTCATGGCTGTGCGGCCGACGGGACATCGGGACGGGCCGGAACCGCGGCAGTGGGTCAGTGAGACGAGCCGCGTCCTGTGGGAAAGGTCGTTTGTCCTACACGTAGGAGGTACAATATGATTAGGTGCTTACCAGCGTATCAGAAGGAGCGTTTGTACTACACGCAGGACGCAAGTGGATAATATAATTTAATACGTAATTTTCTTTTTTGCCGCGTACATGCATGTTGTGGGATGAGCTTCCGTCTGAGGTCTTCTCAGTGGACTATGACACGGGGTTCTTCAAAAAAGGTGCAAAAAGAGCTCTCCTTCAGGGCCAGCGACGCATTGGCGACTCCTATGGTGTTATTAGTGTCCATAGGCGGACGGTGACCACTTACCATCCGGTGGCCCGTCTGCTTGTTCGTTGGCTAATAATAATAAAAAAAAATTAAAAAATATTTTTTATTTTCCCTTTTAACGTGGGATAGAGCAGAGAAGAAGAATAAGAAGGTGATAACCGGAGCACCATTTGATATGCTGATTTTGATTTTATCAACAAAACGTTAGAAAGTGCGAGCGAGAGAGATGCGAAAGGTAATAGCGTTCTTAAACAGATGATGTGAAAAACTTGTAAGTAGGGTTTAACCCGTAGCGTATCTTAATCAGTAGTTCAATTAATCAGATACATAGGCTTATACACGTCTTATAGTAAGTATTTTTGTGATTAATGCACCAACGATAAATTTATTTTATCTGTATTTTTATTTTGTTTTTTTAAATTGTGTATTTTTATTTCATTTCTGGGTTCCGGGGAGGGCGTAAAAAGTGGCGACACAGTTTATACTATTGCCGCTGTTTACGAAAGTATCAATTGTAAATCTGTTTTTGCTTAGAAATAAATCTTTAAATCTTTAAAATCTTTTAAAAAACGTTTCTGCCCGTCTGGTGACGCTGTAAATACCAGTGTTGCCAACAGCAACTGTCAATTTAAAAAACCAGTCCGCCCCTAGTTCATAAGTTCTTAAGGTCCTTTGATAATCGAATATTTGACCACTGGGCTTTGCCCGCTTATGTTGTTTTTCCATAAAAACTTTCATCAACCCCCTTAAAGGATGATTCTTGGATCATAAAAAGCAAAATTAAAAAAATTAAAATATTGCATCTGCCCTGTGCCAGGGTTCAAGGCATATCCACACCAATTTTCATAAGTATAGACATTTCGTTTTTTTTTATGGGTATAAGATAGCAAAGTGCATGCAGCTCCACCCATCCGCTGCCGCCCATGACATCTGTGACAAACCTCGAATAGTACCGTAAAAAGAACTGGGGGTGTTAGTCCAGTTAGTATGCGATGTTAATAGGAATGTTAGTTGGTCAGTATTCGTTGGTATAAGGACTATGGGAGTAAGGACTGTTAGCGACTGTAAGTCCTGTTAGTTGGTGTTAGTAATAGTCCGATTAGTAGCGGTTAGTAATAGTCCTGTTCGAAGCTAGTCACAGATGCGTTGCTACCCTTGAGGACTAAGGTGGACGCCTCTTGTATGAGTATAGCGGGCATCCACAGCATTTCAATCGAAACACAATTATTGAACAACAATTATTTCACGGCAGAAATTGGTGTGGCGGTGGTACCGACCCGGGCGAATCGTATACAGACTCTACCACCTACCGAGTTTTGTAGTTTTCACGTGATTGAGTAACGAACATACATCCATCTTCAGAAACTTTCGCATTTATTAGACGGTAGATGCAGACGGTAGACTGGATTTAATACTTCACGGTTGAAGAACTGCTGTATCCGAGCAGTGGGTCACTAGGCCGGACCGTTTCACGGACCGCTACCGCGGGAAGGGCTATTGTCCTGCAGCTAGTGATATCTGCACTAGGGGCAATAGGGACTATATTCCCTACAGTACCTTTATTCCCGATTTCACCAACCATCTGTAAAGTCTCATCATATGACATATTTCATGTATAATATTTTAGTTATAAATTAATTATTAATTAATTTATTATTAAACAAGGAATACAATACAATACAATACTCTTTATTGTACACCAAAAAAAAGACACAAAGTACAGTAACATAAATACAGTGACAATACAATACAAAAGGCAAAAGAAAAGTATGTTCCTTAAGGTAGATACTTAATATGTTGGTTGATACCTAAATGACGGTTTAACCACAGAAAAAATAATTACGCTGGAGTCCGCGCACTTACAACCGACACACTTATAATAAAATGCTCCAAATCAGGTAAAATAATTTTAACCTTAAACCTGATTTAACTATGAAACCAAATTTATTTACTGACAATTATTATAATACTAAAAAATACCAACCAATATTATTTTAACTGATCGGTTTTCAAAATAAAAAACAATACTGATCTATGTAGTTACTACGAGTATATTTGACACTACACCAGACAAATTAATGTCCCAAACTACGTGAAGACTATTCAAAAATACATGAAATGCTACTTGAACTGTATTATTAGGCGCATATGGACTTGATTAGATTGAGGGTTTAAATAAATAAGTTCGCGAGCTTACCGGCCGGCAGTCCACGCGCTGTCCGCTCGTTCATTGAGCTCTTCCCATGACATTATCCGCGTACCCTATTCACGTTTGACCTATAACCGCACTCCGTGCAAAGGAATTTAGACCGAATAGTATAACAGTTTAAAGTGTCAATCCCATTGAACGGGGGTGGCAGTTACGATGTTGCCAAATTGGGTGTTAAAATGGCGCATCTGAGGCTCCGATGGCCCCAGAGATGGACCTCGCGTTTTATTTCCACCAAGGAAGACACGACTTTAGTACGATGCATGGGGGAAAATATGGCCCCAAGTCCGCTCAACCGTATTTCACTGGGGTCGGTTGGGGTCACCCGCGCGGACATTATTAAACTGTTACTCTTCCAGAATCGTGAGACGTGACTTATGCAGATGTTTAAGTAGTGGTTTGACTGATAGTTTCACGTGTGCAGTGGTCGTTTCTCATGTGAATCTGCCTTGCACGATTCGCGATGCTGGCGAAATTAGTTGGAAAGTTTCGTTCTAACCTTATTCGGTGGAAGCCCAAATTGGCCTTTGTAATCCCAGTGCGCGTTTCCGAGAAATCACGTAGAAACGCTCGGCTACGTGAAACACAAACAGCGTGTATTTTCTGAATTATAAAGATATGCAATGACAATTACGAAGTTAATTTTTATGTGATATACACTGTTGATTTGAAAGGTAAACAGGTAAATGAACTTTGACATCGTCTTAACCGGCCAGCAGTGTTAGCCAAATGAACCAGTGATAGACGGGTAAGACTGCAGGCTCCTACTCTGGAGGTCCAGCGTTCGAACCCCAGGGCGCACACTTTTGACTTTTCGGACTTATGTGTGTTTTAAACAATTAAATATGTTACTTTAACGGTGAAGGGATACACCTTTATGCCTAACAACCTTTATGCCTAACAACCTTAATGCCTAACAACCTTTATGCCTAACAACCTTAATGCCTAACAACCTTAATGCCTAACAACCTTAATGCCTAAGAGATCACGATATTGTTCTCAAAGGCGTATGAAGTCCACCAACCCGTGGCAA
>DWLO01004247.1:0-10159 GCA_018245335.1 Dalla quadristriga | reverse complement strand
CCCGGCCGGGGATCGAACCCGGGACCCGCGGTTCGTTAGTCAGGGTCACTAACCAACGCGCCACGGAGTCGTCAATTAGTAATTAGATACTAATTAGAAATAGATACTACTAGTTAGAAATTAGATACTAATGGAAATAAAGTCTAGTTAATAATTAGTAAGTGAGCATTTTTTTTATGTGATAAGAATAGCAAACGAACGTGCAATTCCACCAACCGCTGCCGCCCATAGACATCTGCGACAATAATAAAGAAATAAACCTTTATGTTAGGCAAAATACACCCATAGAAAAGTACAAAATTAATACAAAAAGAAAAAGACATGAAATCCTCGATTTTCTCGAATTATCGATACATTGTATCGATAGTTAAATACTTGTTGGTATTTTGGTTAATATTACCTGTTAGTAAGAATATGAGTTATTATTATTATTTTATGTCTTTTATGTATTAATTTTGTACTTTTCTATGGGTGTATTTCGCCTGAAATAAAGATTTATTTATTTTATTTTATTCTGTAATTCTCGTCTGTCGTTTGCAGAACTGCTCCATCAACCGGACCACCGCGGACGCGCTGGTGACGGTTCCATCGCACTACGACACTCTGCCGTCTAACTTATGGCAGAATCAGACCGAGGCACAACTTTAGGCAACATCCTGCGCCGCGCCGGCCCGGCCTGCGGCGTGGGACCTTTCACCGCATCAGCATTACTAGGGCTTCGCCCCCAGATGTGTGATCCAGCCTACTGGCAACGTCCACGGTCGTGAAAAACCATGGACTCGACGAAGTGACGTCACTACAGGAGGAACTTAGTTACGACTAAGTCGAGTGACAGTCAATTGACAGTGTTTCGTCTAGTTTAGCCCTAAGATAGCGTAGAGCCTACAGCGATCAATATCTATACGTACAAACTGTTTAAGATTAATTCAATTGAATTGTAATAATGGAATTGTAAGTGATTCTTCCAATTGTTAAGACTGAAGGCACCTTTGGTGTCCATTCAACATGTCAATATATTCATACTTAAATTGTCACATGTGTTCTTTTAATGTAAGTCGTTGTTAGTTTTACTTTATACTTATTTTCTTTAAATAAATAACAACGTATATAACTTTGGTTTTAAAAATATGTAGACTACTTATCCGGTGTGGAAACACTTTTTTATGGTAAATAAACTTTAGGTCACATATCATAATGAGTTAGCGATGTAATCTAGTTTATAATTGTGTTACATTTAGACTAAGTTCTCTATAACGAGCGTTCATTTACTTCGACATTAATTACTGTTATTTTGAAGTTATTTACGGATTTTTTAAATTCTTTTATTTAAGTATGGTTTTTACATTTTATGATAAAGGACAACAAAAAACAACAATTATATAACGCACTTGCTTTTCACCGCACGAGACTGTGTGTATGTAGCTTAAATAATTTAGATAACTGCGTTTATAAGGCGCTTAAGTTTAATTTGTAATGGTAAGCTACTGTTACTGATAGAAACCTGTTTAAGACTATACTATATTTTAATCATGACACTTATACTTCACTGTTTAACTCTAATACAACACCTCGCCGGGTCTATAGAGCAATGTTACTTATACGCCGCTCGCATGATACGAGAAGAACTTTCAATTCAGGGGTTGAATACTTTTTTAAATAATCTTTTTACTGGTAGCACAACATCCATTTCTGCAGCTTATTAACACTTTAAAGTTATATGTGACATTTAAACAATTCTGTAACCTTGAAATCGTTGTCGACCCCTGCTTTATGAATGTTAGTATTGGACGTTGAAGTGTACTTACGTAATGTTTTATTTTTACTCCTAAGTATAGTTAGCCCCACAGCTGGGCAATCTTTAGACTGTCCTCGACAGTTAATAAACTAGATGTAACGAATGCAATGCAACTCTTGTAGAGAGACGCAAGGAGGAAAGTAGATTATGTATGTAGGTATTTTTATAATAAATATACAATGTAATTGAAACAGTGTTTCATTTCTAAAATATGTACTTACGTCCTTATATAATATAGGAATATAAGTACATTAGCTAACTAACTTAACATTAATTAATAAACCAACATTAAATATTTTCTATAAGTACTTATAAAAAAAGTTGTAATGTCAAAGTTGTCAAAGTTGTAATAACATTTTGTTTCCACTACTATAATTTCACGAATTATTCACGGAATTATTTTTAAAACATGGTAAACAATGGTTTCTGAGATGCATCTCAGAAACCATAAAACCATTTTCTTAATCCGTCAAATAGTTTTGTGAATAAAATTTAAAATTATGTTTGGCGCATAAGTTGATTATTTTCGAGCGTGCGCTCGCTATAGCCGTCTCACGATTTACGTACATGAAAATGTTGCATCACTGTCATTTTAAAACTCCATACTCCTCTGCGATTGGTCCGTGATCCGTCCGCTTTATTTTCTTATTTAGCTGCACTTGGAGGTCGCACGCCCACACCTTTCTGAAACAGGGAGGTGTCCATGTCAATTATCAATTGACGGGAAATCCAGTGGTCAGCTTTGTTTAGCGGATAATATTTATACTCGCGCGTAAATTAGATATAAATATTACTATCATTCAGGCGCAGTAGCATAGTAATCGAGAACGCAATTTCACCAACAACTGCCGCCCATAGACGTCTGTAATAAAGTGATAAACTTCAAATAGGACTGCGTTGGACTGTTTGTTAGTCAGTTAGCTCATAAAATCCTATTAACTCCTATTACTAACGAATACTAAACAGCTAATATTCCTATTAAGTACTACTTTGCCGTGTGATGACGGCAAAACAGAATACATTTTTCACCACCCCTTCTCTTCCCGCGGGAGTCATACGAATCGACTAAGGGAATATAATGGAGAACAAGCAGCGTCCTCTGGGCAGCAACTACCATCTGCTGGGTTCACCAACTCGCCTGCCCAGCGTGGTGATCATGGGCAAATCATCTTTTTTTTGGGAGAGGCCTTTAGTTCAGCAGTGGACTGTTATAGGCTGTTGATAATGATGATGATGAATCGGTTATAAGAGATTATTACTATAAATATCCTTATATCCTTATACTAGTATAATATGGTAATATACTTATCAGTTTTATTGGTACAATGTACAAGGGGCCTGACAAACTCTGGCAGCTCTGTCTGGCTATTGTGTATTATAATTACTTAGTAACTGACTGACTGACATAGTAGTGACTGTAGATAAATAAAACGAATAGTTGAATAAATGTAGAGCTCACCGTCACGCCCTCCGCTCTACGAGGCCTACGACAAACCTTGCTCTGTGCACTTCCTTACACTCTTCCATTTTCTATACAAAATCCTTCTCCGTCACTGCTGCCGGTATATGGAATTTCCTTCCCCAATCTGTCCGTAATATTCCTTCTTTAAATTCCTTCAAAAATAAAGTCAAAGCCCATTTACCTTCTACGTTAAACTTAACATCTTTCCTGCATTTTTCTCTGTTCTCCTTCCACCTCTTGTGTTTTTCCCTTTATCTTTCTCGTCTCTTTTTCTTTTTCATAGCTTCTCATTACATTTATTATTATTTTATTTCGTGCACCCTACCTTTATAAAGACTATTTTCATTAACTATAGAAATCACTGTTTAGTGATTAGTCCGCCTCAAGTACCTTCGAGTTTTTAACTATGTTTCTATTTCTTTTCCCTTTGGTGTACAATAAAGAGTTAATGTATATATCTTACTTTGCTTATCTACTCCATGTGCATTTTTATAATGAAATAGTCCTCTGTAATATCATAATCGCAGGACTCACAGGGGCCTCATTATCCTAAAGTTCCCAGGGCTTCCAATAGGTTATAGACGACCCTGGGGTGAGCTGAAGCCACATTTTCTACGCCGAACGTTCTGTTATAACTTTTATAACTATTGGAATTAATATTTTCATTCTGATACAGACAGATTCCTCCAGTCCTGATGCATCCCAATAATGGCATTATTATGTGCTGATACTACTACTAGGAAACGGATAAAACATCCAATTCATTTGGCAAGTGTTTCAAGGTATTCTCTTGTCCCGCGAAACACAGCAATAGGCGATTTGAGGGTCCTAAGCCACTAGGCCGTTGAGCAAGGCTAGCGCTCTGACTAGGGAAGCTTCTTTTACACGGATCAGCCTACATCTTGGTATCGCGAAAAATTTGTAGCATCGAGCCCAGAAATAGTAACGTACGAATCCAAGCGACATTTAATTAGGTACACCGGTACAAAAAGTCTACAAAGAAAAAAATTACGTGGGTAACTTAAGTTGTCGATAAAAAGTGTCTGTGTCGTTGTGCGACCTTAGACAGGTAAGTACCTACTGCATCATTAACCTTTCGGATAATGACAGGATTGCGTATGTGATTACATCTCATATCGCAATCTCTAGTTGTACTGTTGTAGTTTACGCCGTAGGCAATAAGAGCTCGTACCGCCGTATCGGCCGATCGGTCCCATTCATAAGGTGAGAGGCTCGACCGTGGCTTACTTGACAGATGCTGCCGACTGCAGCCTGTACACTGTGCCTACGACACCAGACACACGACCGGCCGACCTGCAGAACCCAAGTAAAAATACACGCCGCATAATAACGTATTGTCACACAAATCGCTCAGACGTTCACACGTTCTTTCCGAAACGTGTATGTGTTCATTAGAATAAGTGGCTATTTTTACCCGACTGCGTAAGGAGGAGGGTTATTAAACGCGCGACGAAGTGTTTGAAACGATATTAAATTTGTACACGAACTTGTGGTTTGTTCGACTGATCATGTGAAAGCTTCACGTCAGTGTAACAAGTGTCAACAAACTTTACTAAGACCTACTTACAGGGTAGGTACCTAATTATAGTAGACAGAGTACCAAATCTCTGGTCTAAGCTAATTATAATATTTTTGAGGGTAGATTCGATACTTTGTAGTTTTAATTTCGGAAATTTACAATGTTCATAAACACATACGGTACGTTTAAATATAACAGACAAGACAACGTGTCGCAATAAGACTAATATCTTATTCTATCACTTTTATAACTTTCATTATCTTGATCGCTCACTAAATATGTAATTAATAAGGGACGAGTACCTGTTGAATACCTTCATTTATTTAAATTCTGATTTACTTTATATAATTTAACACTTGAATGTTCCGTTTAATTTGAATTATTCTTAATATATAATAAATTTATATTAATTTGGAAGTTTTCGGTAGCGGTGAAGTCACAATACAATACAATAGAAAACATTTCTATAATTCCTACTGTACCTACCAGGACAGAATATACAAATTATGAAATAACAGCACATGTTTACAATAGGCGATCTTATCGCTAAGAGCGGTCTCTTCCAGACAATCTTATGGAACACTCATAAGGAGTCACTATGCAATGATGCAAACATTTAATTTTAAATTAATTCTGTCCACAGATTAAAAATCTTTTGACATAAACATACCTATCTAGTGATACAAAACTCTAACCTTTTAAACCTAAGGATTTCGAAAATACTAACTAGGAATAGCTTTAAAATCGTCTGCTAATGTCCCGTAGGCATGCTTGCCTGTCTATTTTATAAAAGAAAGCCTATGTAAGTAACAAGTACCACAATAATAAAAGTATGAGCGTACCCCGATTGATACTACGGTACTATTGATTAAAGTAACGCTGTAACGCATAACATACGGTTAGACCTGGATTTTGCAACACCTGCCTTGCTTGACACATAAATAAAGGTCTACCGAAGATACCTATGCTGAGCGCAATAGGTACCTTAGTAAGATACATTATGACATAATACCTTGAAGTATATACATCTAAATCCAATTAAATTTACACTAATTGTCGTGTTCAAGCATAAGCCTTCGCAAACGTTAAGCCTTTATGACCAAAACGTTGTAAGTAATTAGCTCATAGGTTCGATGTGTTACTGTAAATTTTTGACATGGATAGATACGATACCCTATTCAAAGTTGAAGATTCACGGTATAAATAGAATACAAAAAGCTATGACTCATCAACACGGATGTAATCACTGTGTGTATTTAATTTTTTCGTATATGTTGGTAATCAGGATGTTTCTAGGTGTACTTAGGTACCTATATTTAATTTAGTCCAGTAAAACCATTGTTTTTCATTGATGGAACAGAATATCTACTCGTATGTTCCACCTAAAATTTAACTCGTTCTTAGGTCATAGGAATTTAATTGATCCGGTTGACGTAATTAATATTTTAAATTAAACCGGAAAAATCTTGAGACGAGTCAAAGAGCGGGAAAACAACTTCAAATAAAAAAATAATTATGTGGGAACTGCGTGGTAATTTACGCAACACCTTTATTTCGTGAGATCCGTCAAGAATATTCCTTTTTAAAAAGCGCGTTTGAGGGTTCTGTATACTTGTTATAATATTTGCCAGAGTATACACAATAATATCGAGAATATTTCGTGCAATTAACCTAAGGTTCTTCAAAGAGAGATCTACCGACACAAACTCTACTAAGTACTCAACTATTTCTTTGCCACGCTGCGCGATGTGTAGCGGCTTGATTGATTTGAATAAATGAGGTGTTGTTAGATGCGTGTTGGAATGGTGTAGCTCTACGTTATAGAGAAAACCTACTTGTAAAATCTCAAGTTTTTACACCCAGCGGTTTGATCACTACGTGCCAACGGTGATATCTTTATCAGTCAGTCCTTTTTTTTCAAAAGAGATTATTTGTCTTTTTTAACATTTAGGCAACCCTGCCTAGAGACTTCGTAACGTTCCGCACATGTGCTCTTAATTCGTGATTACAAGATACGACCGAGGCGTTCGCCTTGGTTCGAAACGGGATCCCAATAATTTTATATAGTAGTTGCCTATTACCAGTTCGCATTCGATTGCTAAATTTATCTTTTTAACTGCACTTTTTCATGATTTGCAAGGATGTCGTGATAACGACTTTCTCATTGTAGACAGGTACATAAATAGATTACATGTATACATGTTAAATAAATTCGGCCGCTTTCATTTTGTCCTACTTGTCAAAAAGTGTGTATCTTTCCCATCCATGAGGTATTTTAACCGCCACTTTTCTTGTCTAGCGATTTATTGGGATAATTCCAAGCGTATCCCTGTAAGTAGATAAGTTGCAAGCGCATGTAGATAACGTGAAGATTGGAGTTATTCCAATAAGTCGCAATACGGACATCCCGAGAAGAAGACAGATGAGTTAATTGTTATTATTGTTGATACATTTATTCACTTTGATTCTCAATTCTATCCCCCGAACAATCTTACCTGTAGGGTAACTTTGATACCTGGGGCCAATCGTTAAAGATCGACTAGCTAGATCAAGCCCACCCGCGGTCGGAAGTAAGATCTGTGCTTCGGAGGAAACTTTAAGATGTCGGCCCCGGTGGTTGTCTTTAGATTAGAGTTCTTAAACAGTACTTAACAGTGGCATAAAAAATCCCACACGCTGGTTGGCCACTACCAATCCGCACTGGTGGAGCGTGGTGGAGCGTGGCGGAGTAGGCTGCACGCTGACGTACCCTGCAGAGGACCGTTCATGAGTTGTAGCCAAACACACCTAATCATATCTGTAGTGACAGGTTAGGTACATACATAGCTAATAGACGTTATTTTTTGCGCTAGGTACATGTCCAATCAACACTTTCATTCCTTTTATTTCAGAATGTTGAACGAGCAAGATTTGATGGTGGCAAGGGCTTTGGCCGCGGAGTCCAAAGAAAATTCACCGGGGGGCTCTCCAGGACCCCTAAGAAAAACTCCACTTACAAAAGTGGCAGACAAACTAAATACTTTCAGGTAAACTATTATAAATGATAAGATTCCATCTCTAAATGTTAGAAGAACTTACAGCATAGTGTTGCAAGAAAGTTCCCAGTCTTTGGAAATTTGTATGACTCCAATTTTGATTTTATTAAATCAAAAATAATTTTAAATTGAAATTAATTATACCCTTTACCCCACATAAATTCCTGTTTGGCCTCCTATGCTAAAACTTTTCACAAACCACAATTTTAAGAAACGAAAATACTGGCAAATTCCCATATCATAATTGTCATTGTCAACGTCAATATGAAGTTGTCAAAAGAATGCTCAATGAAATGAATAATAAATCAAAGAGGTTAGAGGTTAGTTGGAACTTTTTACTTATTATTTTATTTAGAAATGTTTAAAGATAGTCACAACAAAAAGTTTAGTTTTGTGTTAAAAGGCTTAATAAGTTTTATATGCGCTAAGATGAGTCTATACATTAACTGTGCAGAAATTTGCGTGATTGTGTTATGAATATGGAACAGAAATCGAAACATAAACACCCAACAACAAGTAAAGATAGTGGCGATGAGGAAGAAAGGTAAGCTTGTAAGACTATTTCCTGAGTACCTACTGAATTACTTACTGATCATTTTTGATTTTTTTAAAGATTTTTCACATGATTTAAAGATAACCGACCCTGTAGTCATTTTTGGTTATGAAATCCAGTCTAATAAAATTAGGATTAAATTCTACCTGACTTTATTAAATACCTCGCTTTATTAGCTTTAGCCAGCCAGAGCCAGAATACATCAGTTTAAAAAAGATGCCATGTAATGGATTCTTGACAGGTGTGTATAGTATGTATAGAAATATATATATATATATATGTATGTATATATATAGTATGTATATATATTCCAGTTTCATTCCAGAAAATTAACCAGATGTATGATGCATTCTACTTAATATAGTTCTTTTTATAAATAAACTTAGATATCTTAAAGATATTCAAAATGAGGTGAATTGTGAATGTTTAAATAAATAACAAAGAAATTATAAAGAATGTTAGCATGACTTGAATGTTTAGAGAGTAATAATTGGCGGATGAAAAATTCAGTTGGAATGTGGTGTACTTTCACTTGCTGTAAACTGAGGCAATTACCATCTGCTTACTTAAATTTCAGGAGATTGTTAAGTTATTCAGTGAAATTTCGAACATAATTGTGCCATTCATTAATTTTAATGTAGGATTTTGCTTTTATATGCCGATTAATTATTCTACGTTCATATAAAAACTATTTGAAAATTAAAATTGCTGTCTTCCTTGTCATACAAATTATCATCACCAGCAATAGCTGGTT
This sequence comes from Dalla quadristriga, assembly GCA_018245335.1. Classification (NCBI taxonomy): domain Eukaryota; kingdom Metazoa; phylum Arthropoda; class Insecta; order Lepidoptera; family Hesperiidae; genus Dalla; species Dalla quadristriga. The sequence goes on along the minus strand of DWLO01004247.1, from coordinate 1,020 downwards.
ATGTGCCGCCTCTCAGAGTATAAGAATGGCAATTAGTCGGCCAATATAAATTTACTTATTTTTACTTTTAAAGTATGTACATTTGAATTGAGAATGACCTATTGATCTTGGTCTGCAGTCTTGTCATGTAGAAATGAAGCTACTGAATATTGTACGACGACTTGCGAGCGTAAAATTATCTCATCTTTCCCACAGGAACCCTGTATTTTTCCTTAGTAAAAATGACCTTATCTCACTTCTGGCCCTTAAACAATTTTTATTCAAAAAATAACATCGATTCATCGCTCTGTTACGGCGTGAAAGCAGGACAAACCAACAAACACACTTTCTCATTTATAAATTAGTAAGTCAGTTAAAATTCAATGTATTAATTTACTAATTAATTTGTTATTAAACAGAATGTATGTTTTAATAATACATTTTAATAAAATACCTATAAAAATAAGTTTCTAACTAACCTACTTGAGGTAACTACCTATAAATTCATCTTTTATGATTATGATTGAATAATTATAGTTTCTTAAAACTTAAATTTTATTTATATTCAAGCATTTAATTAAACTTCTACGAATTGTGTGTGTAATAAAAAGAACACACATTGCTCAAATTGTATACTAAACAATATCGTACGTGCATTCGCGCTCATTATAATCAACCCAAAAATAATCTCACCTATGTCCTAAGTACCCATGGTTTTCGTTTCCTTATTGCGGGGCAAACTTTTTACATATATTCTGTTCCCTGTTTCTCTGTGTTTCAAATATTTAATTTTTATACAAGGTGAACTAACAAATTCTACTCCAACAATAATGCTGTGTGTAATCAAATCAGTACCTAATCAGCGAGTCCCTTATCCGACTACGGCGATAAGCACCGAGCGCGTTTTGTTGGCAATTTTCGTATACTCGATAGGACAGTGGCGGATTTCGCCGGCCGTGTGTATTCCGCGACCGCGACTAACATCCATCTGCTTTCGTTCCATCAGTCGGTTGCTCCCTTCCGAGGCAGTGTGCCGGTGAG
>DWLO01004246.1:0-10162 GCA_018245335.1 Dalla quadristriga | reverse complement strand
GTTACTCTACGAATTTTTCTGAAAAATAAAAGCAAGCGGGCGGCGAAAGAAAGCGGGGTCGCGGGGATGAGGTGCATAGCTCCTCCCATTTGCTCAAGGTCGCCAGCGCTTATCGTCGCCTTAATCGCGCTTCACTACCTTACACTATCCAGTTTATAATGTTGGCTTACTACCAGATAGATAGATGGATAAGATAGAATACTCTTTATTGTACACACGACACAACACAGGGAATCCTAGTGCGGGGGTGTGAGTCGAGTCGTCGTTAAGTTAATTACTTTAACCGCAAATAACTTTAAAAAGTCACAGGTATTCAAACCGCAAACCTCCCGAGTAGGAGACAAAGTCTTAATCACTCGGCTATCCACGCTTCCTATTTGTTCCTTTATTGTTATCATAAAAAACGTAAGTTTTTTTGCGTAAAGGCGACGGCATCCTCGGTGTGCCGTCAAACCCGTCAATGCCCTTTTAAACAACAATGCGCTACTTGACGCACTGCTCTCAGACTCTACTCTACACCTGAGACAGCGGCGTTATTTTTTTTATCAGCCCAAAACTAGGCTGCTTATTCTAGACTACTGTATAAGTATAAGTATACGAGTAAGTCCTGTACATATGTACTGCCGGCCATGACATCAGTGAGAAACCTCGAACAGGACCGTAAAAAGAACTGATGTTAGGTCAGCTAGTATAAGACGTTAATCGAAATGTTAGTTGGTCAGTATTCATTACTATAAGGACTATGGGAGAAAGTATTCAGTATTAAGTATTAAAAAAAAACTAAAAAAAGAGGACAAATGCATTAGGACAAAATGCGTCATATGGTTGGTACAAATTGGTCTTATACATTTAATATTTAAGAACACATAATTACCCTGATAGGGTAGGTAAAGGACTGGTCAGCCACTGTAAGTCCTGTTAGTCTGTATTAGTGATATTCCAGTCAGTAGTGGTTAGTAATAGTCATGTTCTAAGCTGGCCACGATGCATTGCTACCCTTGAGGACAAAGGTGGTCCCCTTTTGTATAAGTATAACCGGCAACCACACCTTTCAGACCGAAACACAATTGTTACGAAACAATAGTTTCACGGCAGAAGAGGATGTGGTGGTTGTACCGCCCCGGGCGAACTGTATACAGGTTCTACCACCTAGCAAATTCGAACATATATATATATATAACAATATTCGAAATGTCCGTTATGATGATGATGACCAGTAGTTAGTTACAGCGAACGAGTAGTTGCCAGCAGTAAGGTATGCAAAAAGCAGCATTGAAGTGACCTTAAAAATAGCACGGAAGCTACGAGATAAATTGCCACTTGCCCCCACTCTAAGGTCAATTATGATCGTTTATTTGTTGGTCTTTACGAATTCGGGCATGGTATCACATATAATATTATTTTTAGTATTGTTCAATCACATAATAAATAATAGTTTTTAAGTATAAGTTGAGACTGTTGCAAGTCACATTTCATTTCATGTATTGTGTAGGAAAAGTGTTTCTTTATTTCTGACTTTTTTAGTCCTCATACTACTTAGGTACTTATCTTCCAGTTGGTGCAAAATTGTATTTTGATCATTATTAGAAATAGGATCATTTGGCATAAAAAAAGTTTTTGTGTAAACTAACCATTTTCTTGCTGACTGTAAACTTTTCCATAATTTGGGAATACAGATCCAAATACTTTCAAAAGTTAAAGCTTTTCTGAGAACGTTTTCGAGTAGCTACAACGGTTACTGCCCTTACTGCCCCGTTCGAAAATCCACCCCGTATAGCATGTAAGTTACTTATTTACTTAATCTGAAACCTAATTAACATTTGCGCAAATTGCGCACGTCTGCACTATGCAAAAACAAAGTTGCTTATTACAATTAATGAGTAAAAAACTAATTTATTTAAATAAAATGAATGAAGTGCAAATTGCAATGTCAGTTCAATGTTTAATTCAAAACAGAGTTCAATGCCCTGTTCATCAAAGACTACAAAATGATTAAGTCGACTAGACAAATCACCAGATACATGGAGATGTGCCGTCTTATGATGAGTTTTGGAAATTTTGGTAAACCTGTAGGTTTCATTACTATCAATCTATATAAACAAAAATTAAATATTACAATACAATAAAAAAAGTTTACTGTACACCAGGACAGAATATACAAATTAAGGAATAACAGCACATGTATACAATAGACGGTCTTATCGTTAAGGGCTATCTCTTCAGACAACCTTAAGCATGGAGAACTCATACGGAAGAGGGATGGGTAGCGGGTTACATAAAAATAACTGGTTATGTACGCAATGTTCATGCATGGAATACATAACTAAACCCAAATATGATAGCACACAGGACCACAGAGGAAATGATAATACATTACAGGGAGAAAAAAAGAGATAAATAAATAAGAGGAAAGATAGAGAAGGCCTTCAGAGAATGTTGTTCGCTGCTAAGATTAAAACTTGAGATCGGTTGGACCGATTTGGATAATTTTACATGTTCGTAATACTCCGAGTAAGGTTTTTTGAAACAAAAACTGGAAAGGTTGCCCGAAAATTTTAACATTCGGAAATTTTAACATTCCATTTTTCTACAGATTTTCGATTTGGTCCGATAACTTTATCAGACCCGGTTGCCAAATTAAGAACAAACCTGCGTTGTCAGTTGAAAAAATTTATATTGAAATTGATAAATTCACTCTACCATCAAAATAAAGAATTCAAAATGGGTTTTCCATTGAACCACGTCGAAATCGAAGGAGTAACAATGACGAAAAAGAGGCTTTAACCGTGACTTCGCCTGCGTAAATTTCCCTTATATATCCAACACAGGAACAGTGGATTTTTCCGGGATAAACATTTAGAGTGATACTGTGTGATTTAATGGATAAACCAACAAACACCTTTTTACATCATAATATTAGTAAGGATATAACACTATATATCTTTATAATCCTACTTCCTAATAAAATATTTTTAAAAATAATATACGCTGGGTTCACTCGTTCTACATAATTCCGAAAGTCATTCCTTACGTCACGTGTACATAATTAAGGAAAAGTAATTATACCTATAAACGACCTTATAAAATGAAAATATCCCAAGATGTACCTACTTAGAGAAGCCATAAATCCAGTTAACGATGTTCGATATAAATCTCTCGGCTGATCATTTTCCAACGACTCATTCATATGGCACTACGTTTTGCCCGAAGCTGCCCGGTGTTTTTTTAACTTGCACGCTCTAACTTAAACCTAAATATAGTCCTACAGGTTATAAATAGTCCCGTTTTTCTGTAAACATGAAAATAATGTAGTGAAGTCACGGTGTGAATTTATAGTGCTACAAATTACATTTCTGATGTGCCTGATTCATTTGAATCTCAATTAATTCTTCGTCAATAGTTACGTTCACCAGATAGGAATCTGATTTGATGCATATGTAGAATATCCTGGGCTTGATAATTCACGAATGTAGTTGATTTTAAAATAATGAAGCGTTCCGCTTCTATTACACATAGATTCAGAGAAAAATTTAAGTCCAATACGATGTAAAATATAGTCGATAAACGGATTCAGAAGTTGTATCGATACGAATTTCTTTAGGTGTATCGAAATGTGTATTGTAACAAAATCATGTATTGCATGTATGTGTATATCGTGACTATTAAATGAAAAAACACTTGGTTAAAAATATTTTTTTTTATTCTGCTTAGCATATAATCTTTGGACTACACGTTCTAATTCCGTGAAGATTCGGGAATATCTAGGTTCCACACAACCATATGAGGCGAACCGACGGGTGATGCTAACAAGGTGATCGATATCTTCCGCCCCTCAAATTAAGGAGTAATCTCGGCCGGTAATTACTCAATTTGTCCAAGACGTGCGACGATACCATCAAAGTGAGGCTTAAGAGATTATGGTAGGGTTATAAACTCGTGTGCTGCTTAGGTCTTAATGAAAATTCTTTGATACTCTATCACCTCACCGACGGATTACATTTAGATTAGGCGCGTCAAGTAAGCCGTTCTTCATCATTTCAAACAAGATTTTACTCCTTATTTATAAGAAATTGATGACTTAAAAGTTCCAACGGTTTAATTATTTTTATTTGGAAACTACCAACTAATAATTGCTACAGCTTATTGCTATTTTTAAACATTTTGTAGAAGTAAAAAACACGCATGGAGTCGCAGAAAATACGACATGTAGGTTCCTTAAGTCAACACTTGTTTATATTCTAACAATCTTCTTTAATAAACACAAAACATTACTAACATAATAATGGTCGGAACTTAAATATGGTACAAATTGCGTCAATCATCATAATCATAATAATGTATTGCATCAAATATGTCCCATCAAATATGTGTTAAATCCCAGGCACGCCCAAAAAAAAAAGTGATAAACTGATGTATCGGCGAAGAAAATAAACGGAATGGACGCGACCCAAATACTGTAGGTTTATGCTATTTCCAGACTAAGCGCGAAAATAGTAACTTCACTAGAAGGATTGATTACAAAACACAATACAAAGTTCCATTATTGTACACTTAAACCAAAATAAATTCACTTCCACTTAAAACAGTTCTTTAGTACATTCTAAAAGTTATCGAAGTGGTGAATACTTAATGAATACATAGTGAGGGATAGTATTCTTCAGTAATCTGTATAAATATTCTAGTATTGATTCTAGCAGTACAAACTGGTACTACAGTAGATGTTTTTCATTTAATTATTACCTTTAAGGCCTTCTTAAAATATTGAGAATGTTTTTAAATTTCCAATTCCCTTACGCACAAAGTTTTCACCCCCACTAATTTCGGCTACAATTTTGCAAAGCCTTTTAATTAGCTGACAAACAAAAGGGGAGATTGGTAATGAAATCAAATCCTCAAACTCCAGTGGCGCATGAAATACTAAGCGGATCTTGCTTGATGTGAAAAGAGAAATCAATTTTGATCGTGCCAGTCCAACGTCCGAAAAAGCAATAAATGCATGAAAGAAACCACATAATTGGACATCCGTTCAACAATAGACGCAGATGTACAGGATAGCAGACGGGATGCAAATAACAAAAATCAATACGCCTGGCGAACGCTGCATGCCCGAGTTGCAAAATTAACTATCTACAATAAAAAAATTCATTAGCTATCGGCACACATGTTAAACATTTCGGAAGAACGAAATTTCATACACTGTTGTGTTCCCATTTCAAAACCTCGACTGTAATAAGTTCAATTAATTTGTGTACTTTTATAATGATGGTCCATTATACCATGCCATTAATTTTTTATACGTAGGACCTTTTGCTCAGTAAAGTTATAATAGTAGCGATAGTGGCCAATGACAATTGACGTTATTTACAAATTATACAAAAAATCTTGAGGGACAGATGGACAATCGCGCTAAATATAATTTATATACATAATTGCATTCAGAATTCTCAGACGCTCACACAGACATACATGTAATAGACAATAGATCACCTAACATCCGTTTATGGACGCCGGCGGCTTAATAACAAGCCTGCTAAATCTAAACAATGATGTAAAGAAAGCCATACATTTTAAAATATTAAGAGTCTTCCAAACAATATATATAAATATTCGAATTGAATTGTCAAAAGGACATAAATTTTAAACTGATTCTCATGGGGCTGGCTCTCAGACATACATATTATACGAATATATTTGAAAAGATGATTTAACAAACCGTTCAGATGTAATGAGGCTAATTGACAGTTCAAAAGTGTAATTGGTATGTACAAATATGTTTTAGTATACCGAATATTTGCGCTAAGTTCGAGCTTATACAGCATTGAGTGCCTATCTTTCTGTAGGAAATATTTATATTGGAAATAAATTTGCATGGATAAAAGATTTCAACAGCTTATTTGAAATTTCATTAGGTATTCATTAATAACTTATTTATGAAGAAACTAATACTCCGCAAATACGCTCATGATACTCCAAAACGCTGTTTAAGTTTTTATCGAACCTTGCTTTAATGAACCTTCGTTGCTCATGCTGTGCTAAGTCGAAGTATCTAATACATATATTTCTAAGTAAGTGCCTGAGAGGCTCTAAGCCTCCGAGGCAGCACTCCAGTAAACCTGTTGACCTAGTGAGCAGCGCTCGAGGCAGAACTTCGTCTGCACCTGCTCCCGCCTTATGTGAGACTAGTACGTACAAGTGTTTTGGCTTCGTACAAGGCCATTGTTTACACACAAAAAGTGTATAAAAAATAGATCAGCCACTCCCGAATTTCTTAATATTTTTAACAAAATGAACAAGTTGATGCAATTCATTGTGGTAAAACATAAAGTTTATACTACAGGTAACTAAAGGATTGTTTAATTCCAGTCATAACAAACAAACATTGTAATTTAATAAATACTTCCCACACATAAAAGGGAGACGGAAAACTGAAATACATAGCACCAACGCTTAATCAATCAACGCATAATAGGTTTGCACAAAGGGATTGGTTTGCATATTGATTTATCTCGCATCAGCTATAGACCGCCAGGCTATTCACAATTGTAACAGTTCATATAATGTGGTTCCATTTTAAATTAGTATTTTTGAGTCTACTTCTGAGTGTCATATTGGACCGTCATATTGAGGTGTGACAAGAATTCTTCGAATCATGTCGAATGTAGGAAGAAAACCATTAAGAAGATGACAGCAAACGAAGAAGATGGGAAATTGAAATTAGGAAAAGGTCGATTTTAGGAAAGTGACGACCCGAGCTTGTTGGAATTCAAGCAAGAATCCATTCACAATGTTGAAACAACTAAACCAATGTTAATTTATTTATTAACACCATCAGATAATTTAACAACAAGCAGACCAATAATCTCGTCGAACCAGTGATCGTGGCGTGGGAGGTGGAAAGCGGCATTGCATCAGTCAAAAGACAGTCTAGACCGGAATTAATGCTGCAACACTCAAACTGGGCAAAGACAAAAGGGTCTAGAAACAAGCTGTTTCATTATCGCTGCAGGGAACTTCGTGATATTTGATTTATTTTACTTCGGAGATTGGATAAGACAGACGAAAACAGATTTCGTTAGGGTTGCACTTTGAATATGTGTTTGATTGTTTTCGGCAAAATTAATGTGGTGAGGCAAATATTCAGATCGAAGGAAATACAATCAAGACGGTATGAGTTTTGTTTTTTTACCTAACGTTCATTTAATTTAAACACACGTATATAAATAGCCATTTAGTGTATTCATTAGGACATTCATGCTCCCACGTTTTTAATTCAGTAAATAATTCACAAAACTGTAGCTTTTTCATTATTAGCAATTGCACCGTTTCCATTTTTCTTAGTTAAATGTTGTCTACTTTACATTGCGATTCAACGAATATTTGCATCTATTAAAGAGAAAATTAGACTAGTTTATATTTCATTCATCTCGGGTGCCGGGCGTTTCATTTGGTTGACAATGAATAAATTGTGAAATAAAGCTCTGGTGTTGTGTTTTAACTTAATTGAAGTCTTATGAGTATACCAAAACGAAATAAAAAGAAAATATATGAGTTTGGCACGAAACAAGCCCGCCAAACTGGGCGAGGCTTGTGAATAGGGTTTATTTCAGGCAGAATGGAACTGTAATAAAGTAATATTAATTTATTAAGCACACAGCCAACCAATAACTGAAAACTACAATTTTATTTGGGAGGTCAATATCATACAAACCCCTACGAGTTATGCCAAACGTAACAAATGAAGTGAACTATCATAGTTTCAGTCAGAGTATAAAAAAAGGAATAAATATTCATGAATTATCTGCACAAGAATCCTGACGTCGCTCCAGTTAAACTTAAAGACTTATAGCCATTGACCCAGTAGTGTTCACCTCGACTCGTGTGAAGTCGATCTCAACAGCGCACTTGCCACTTGTGCCACAATCAGAGACTGTTTTCTGCGTAGTCCAACCAATATAAAGAGGAATGTGTATTCCTACCTACAGGCCTGGTGTTCATGTAAAAGTTCACATATTTAAGCCATATTTTACCCATTCTGTTTATCTAGCGGTTCACGACTAATTTTAAACCAATATTTTTTCTGTTTTTATGGGTTTTTATGGATCTCTACATTTTTGAAACTATTTTAGCCTATGTTACCCATAGATAGTGTACATCCATGGGTAACATACTCGTAGGCTATAAAAGTTGTTAGATTGTAACAGAATCTGAGAAAGCTGTAGCTTTCTATCGGTGAAAGATTTTGTTAGAATCGCATCAGTAGTTCCATAGGTTACCCCTACATAAATACCTACAAACAAACTTTACCTCTTTACAAAATTAGTATAGGGGGCATTAAGTGGGCGTTCAACAATAAAGAATATAATTATAATAACAATATAGATAATTTAATATATAGAATACATACAGATAATATTGTCGGAGCGACGAGAAATTCATATTTTTTAAATTAGTATGCAGTCGTTTTGTTTGATTAGGTTAGGTTGGTTTATGTTGGAAACACGAGCTATAAATACATGAAATTGGTGATATAAAGTGTTTGAGAATGAAATTAACTCATTGACCCAATACTGCAAGTGTTCCCAGACACTACTATGAAGTTGATTACGATAGCGCTCTCAACAGGAAAGGAGTAAAACCGCTGACAATAAGCGAGCCTTGTCAGCCCAGCATAAATGCTTCAATATTATGCAAAAATAAAAGGGACAGTTTGTTCTCATGCTATATGTGAATAGTCACTACACTACAAGCTTCATGAACTCATTGACCCAGTTCTAGAAGTGAGTGCACACTCACTCACGAGACTCGCTTATAATGTGGTAAAAACATCGATAGGTAAAAACAAACTCATTGAAATAATGAATCAGGCTGTTGAGATTTGTAGTCGTGGTGAATGATTCAAAGTTCGTGGCTAAATATGCTGACGAAAACACAATCAAATCGATCAACCCAGAATCATTTATCAGTCATTGAACATCGCATATGTCCTATTTCCAATCGTCTCCTGTAAACCCAGATTCATTTATCAGTAATTGATCATCGCACATGTCCTATTTCCAATCGTCTCCTGCAAACCCATAATCATTTATCAGGTATTGAACATCGCATCGGTCCTATTTGCAATCGCCTCCTGCAAACCCATAATTATTTATTAGTCATTGATCATCGCACAGGACCGATATCCAATCGGCATCTGTAAACCCAGAATCATTTATCAGTCATTGAAGATCGCATTGGTCTAATCATCTCTAGTAAACTCAGAATGGTTTATTACTCAGTGATAATCGCATAGGTCCTCGTATTTCCAATCGCCTCCTGTGGTCGTCTTTAGTTAAGATCATTGATGTGGAACTACCGATTACATTTTAGGATAAATATGTAACTTTCGATACGAGCCTACTGGAAAATGATCAGGTATAAATTATATCTCCACACTTTACTTGGTATTCTTTGAAGTTAAGAGGTGTGACATTCGTTTATCCCAACGCGATTTATTTTTATTCGTTCCAGTAATAATACAACGATGGTACAATAGAAGCCATATAATGAAGCACTGGTGGCCATTGTCTTTTGTGGCGTGGCAACTACTGAGGAAGTTTCACGAAATTGGATCCTTAAATGGGGAGAAGTAGGTCAAACTTCTTTTGTTGTATAACAATATACATCGCGGGCAAGAACGTTACATATTACTTATAAACTAGCGTTATGTTTAATCGCACCAAAAACATAAAAGTGAAAAAGGGCAAGTTCATTACAAAAGACTGTGTGGTCGTTTTTCGTTCCAACTTACCTGCAAAAACAGATGTATCTTCGTCAAAGCACAAGTAAAGAAAAGCTTTTTTCCCATTAAATATGACATACCTATAAAATATTTCATGTATTACTTGACAAATATAAAATAATTTATATGAAACAAAATTGTAAATAAATTCTTTACAGTTTTGCAAGCGCGTTTGTTCGAATAATCTTAAATTTTCCCATGAGCGAATATTTATGGTTATAAATAGTTCCGTTTGATAATACCACAGCAACACCTCTATTCATCATCTTACTTTCACCTTGTTTATGACATCGGGTGTCAAGTCAATGCTTGAAGTTCGTCGTAATTCACCGACACAACCGGTTCTAATGTAATATTGATACTACTGCTAACTGTACTCACTCA
>DWLO01004245.1:0-10162 GCA_018245335.1 Dalla quadristriga | reverse complement strand
GAAAAGAAAACAGAAAAATATAGTGAATAATATGATCTGAATAAAAATTCATATAATATATGATAATAATAATAATAATATACCTACTTAAACTAATATTATAAGAACGAGTTCGGAACGACGTGATGGTCTTTTGTTCACCGTACCGTGATTACCGGCGCTGAACCAAGACAATACTCCTTGCAACGGTGCCGGCAATCTCGGCGTTGTGGACAAGCTTGTATATACCTATTTTGTATTCCACCCGTCACGATCTCGGGCCGATTTCCAATAAATAAAATTGGAGTGTCTGTCTGTGATATTAAAATTAAAGTCAATAATTAGTTATATGTTCTGTATGTAAGTAAGTGTATATTCTGTCCTGGTGAACAATGAAGTGTGTTTGTATTGTATTTTGTATTGTAAGTTAGTTAACTAGTTGTTTTTAACAGAAAATGAACAGAAAACGGTTATTCCAGTAGTTAAAAAAATACCGTGATTTTGTATCGTAGGTGGAGGTTTTGACGGTTCACCTCAACTTGACAGAATCTATCTACGACATCTTGGGGCCTGAAGACAGTTTCGGAGTGGCTCAGGTTTGGTATAAAAGTATTGTGGGATTGTCTCCTTAGTGGCATAAACTTAAACTTATACATATAAGTTCCTGCTGAAGTTTTCTCAGATAAAAAAAGAAAAACATGAATTGGCTAAACAATTTTTAAAATGCCTATTTTTCTGGTCCAATTGAAATCAATTTTAAGTTAAGTGTTGTAGTTGGGTAGTAACATAAACAGTTTTTACAAAATTAACAAATTTAATCAATAAAACGCCAAAAACAATAATATCGTGGATACCCCGAAAACTTGTTCATTTACAGGGAATTTTCATTGGACTGTCTCATCACTTCTCATTTCGAGCAAGAACTGTGGTTGATATTGTATACCTGAAGCTAGAAGATTGGAAATACCTACTAGATTTCTATCCTAAATCTGCTAAGATAGTTCGGAGAAAAATTGAAAATGTATATTTGACTATATGAAATTAAACATTTAAACATAATGTCTATTCCTCAATTTCCATTTGTACTCTTCTGTTATCTACACTTCCTCGTACTCATTTTGTCTGTGAAGCTATTTGTTTATGTCCTTACTATGCCACCTTATTAATTAGTAACACCATGGGTAATACAATAAAAAGACTGTAGATAGGTAGACATATAACCAACTGGTCCATTCGCTACACTTACCACTTAAGACTACTAGCAAGCCGCATGCAAGTCCGCACTGAAAATCAGCGTCATGGTTCCTCTGTGGTACCATGATATAAGCTGAGTGCGAGCCTATTTGCTTTCATACATGCTGCAACACTGATAAATTATTTTTATATTAAAATGTTTAATGTACTGTAATGTACGGTTTAATGTACTATTTATTACTAAAATGTACTAAGTTTGAATTTTTTATTATTCTTGCATCATTATAAGAGAAAAATAAAATGATTTTCTTTTTTTCAATAGCCTAAACTTAAGTATAGAATTGTGACTTAACTTATATTAATTCATACACCAACCTATTAGCTGTCGAGCCGCATTCTCTTACTGGCTCTGTACATAGGATTGGCGACAGCATTGTCAGCTTCCATTTCTTCATCAGAATCGTGGCTCACTTCTGCTCTGCTATTATTTTGTTGCGTCCTTCTTATTGACTGTGAGCGTTGTGTGGATTCCAATCGCTGTGTGGGTGGCAAACTCTGTGAAGATTCCAACAGTTGTGTGGGTGGCAAACTCTGTGAAGATTCCAACAGTTGTGTGGGTGCCAAACTCTGTGACGGATCAAATTGTTGTGTAGATTCCAAACGCTGTGTAGAATTCAAACGCTGTGTTGCTTCCAACGTTGAACTTTCGTTTAATCTGGAACTAGAGATACATAGAATTAAACGCTGTGTTGCTTCTATTTATTTATTTACTAGTTTTTTTTAAATGTAATTGGAACAGCAAATGACCATGCAGCCCCAGCAACCACTGCCGCCCATGGACATCTGTGACAAACTTCGAATAGAACTGTGCGAGGGATTGTATTCGTTAGTAATAGGACTGGGAGTTATTACTGTTAGTGTTAGCTAGTCCTGTTAGTAAATATTAGTAATCGTCCAGTTAGTAATTGTACTATTTAAAGCTGTTCACAGATGCTTTGCTATCCCTGAGAACTGAGATAGTTGCCTCTGGTATAAGTGTGTTCCATGAGTGTGAGTGTGTGTATCCATACCTTTCTACTTTTCTACCACCTGGTAAACAAATCGTCAAAACGAGATTATGTTACTATTTACTTACAGGTTATTGGCATTTTAAGCAATTAATTATATAATGATCTCAATAACTTAATATTGTATTACGTAATATTTACGTAACGTTAATATAATATATTGGACATTAGGCGGAGACGAAGACCTTTCGCAAGGCTACCACGAAGTATCCCCGAGTGACCAGTTGCGTCCCCCCGATCCTCCAACTACAGCGACGACTTAAGCCAAGGTCCATACCTCAAAGGAGGTGGACTTAGGTTTATCGCTCTGCCACTTTTCAGGATCAGGAGAAACTGAGTTACTCCGGATCACTGCACTTTACTCGTAATTACGTGAACAAAAGTTCCACACCTTTGACCGCGAAGTTTCTGCAGTTGGGAATAATCATACGCAGTTTTGCAACACGGCCACTTCTGTGCCTTGGTCAAACACACCTCTAGACATCTGTTGTGTATGGTCTGCGGGCAGTTTGGACAGTTGTAACCCTGGAATTTATAAAGGATACATTAAAGTATAGGCGCGTTCCGAGTCGTCAATAATCCCAGGATTACTGTTGCAATAATAACTCTTAATAATATTATAATAACTCCAACTGAGATAAGAAAACTGTATAAAAGCGCCATCTTGTGTCACTAATAACAAGCTTTCCAGCACTTATTAAACGCCACCTAGTAATATTATTGTGAAGATCAGCCAAGCATTCATTATTTAGTAATTGTTACTTGTTTATAAATACGAGTGTGACTCTGCTGGTTCATGTCTCTATAATCTACACATATCACGGATAAGTTCCAAACATGCTTTTTACATCTCTGCAGTTAAAGAAATATAATTTTAACATAATATGTGTGAGAAGAATAAAATACTTGCCCTGTAAACAATTGCTTTACAAATATAGCACTTATTTTCAACAGTGTCTGGCATGTTTGTACAGAAATATGATTCAAATTCTTGAATAGCTCTTACGCCCAGGGCATAGTTGCTGTCTTCCTTATCTAAGTATCGCATATGACACCAGACGTTGAGGAGTCTCTGAAACATTAAAAAAACTCATTTTACTTAAGTAAATTCAATTGTCAACCTATCACAGTACATTCAATTGTCAACCTATCAATCTTGATTGGTCATGATCCTTCTACCAATATCAAAACAGCTGGCTGTATTAATGTATTGGTAGTGTTGGGGCGGTCTGCACACGCTTTTTGAGAACATTATGACGACCTTTTTAAGTATGTATTTATTTATAAGATCAATTAGTACGGATTAAACCAGTAAGTAAATTAATTCATAATTTACAACATACATATACTTACATTTAGGCATACAGGTTTCGATAGTGTTTTCCTTAACTTTTTTAACAATTGACAATAAACTCCTTAAAACGCACATAACAGTGAAGAGTGTGGAGTTAGTCTCAGCAAGTAATATCATACTAATATTATAAATGCGAAAATTTGTTTGTTTGTTTGATACACATTCATGGCTAAACTATACAATACATCTTCATGGAGTTTGAGAGAGATAGTTTGAGCCAGGGTCATAGGATACTTTTAACCCAAA
Source organism: Dalla quadristriga (assembly GCA_018245335.1). NCBI lineage: Eukaryota > Metazoa > Arthropoda > Insecta > Lepidoptera > Hesperiidae > Dalla > Dalla quadristriga. The sequence continues at coordinate 6,322 of DWLO01004245.1, read as the reverse complement.
TATTAATCTTAAATTTAACGTGGACAAATTCGCAGGCAACAGCTAGTATTTTATATATTAGAAACAGCATAACTTTAATTATGAGGTAAGGCAAATGTACTACTGTAATGTAGGAGTACTAAACTCACTTCTTCTACATTCCGTTTGTAATTTAAAGAGGGCTTTGTTTTTTAGTGTAAGTGTGGTTTGGTGGTGGTGTGAGTTCGGGTTGTGAGTACTAACATTTATCTGCCATATAAATGTCTGCCCCAGCCGGAGATCAAACCCAGAATCCACAGCTGTTTCTCAGTCAAGGTCACTACCAACACACCATGGAGTTGACACTTAATGCCACTGTATGCCCATTAGCTACTTAAAATAAAAAATTATTACCTGGGCATCTGATTTGCTAATAAGCCTATGGTTAACTTTAATTTTATTGACTAAGTTAATCGCAGTTATATCAGAAATTTCTCTCGTCTCCGTAGTCATTATCTGTTCAATAAGGACTCTGAAGAATTCTAACTCCACCGGAGCAAACACATTCTGTGCTTTGGTTGTGTCGTCGTAGCCAAGCGATACGAAGACCACCAACTCCTCAGCAGTTACTTCATCTTTCACAATCTTAATCATTTGCTTGAATGGCTTGATCTTTTCATTAATTTCTTTAATCATTTCCCGAATATTTAATTTATTATTACCTGGAAAAAACACAGATTTAGTAAAGGAGTGGCTCTATTGGTATTATTATTAAGAATGGATTATTGGATAAGTAATTGGATTGGATTGGATAAGTGCCGGTCACTTCAGCCCAACACAAATTCAGGCCAATTTCTAAGGGTAGAGCAAACTACTACAATTTTAGGGACCTTGATGACAGCCATGCAGTGCACAAGCTTTCATAGTATATATGCTACTTTGGCACCATCATCTTGTTCTCGTAAACGGTTTTGGAGGACCAGTGCTGTTGAAGATATGGGATCAGGCCTAAGAACTCGTTTTTTGTCTGTTAGGACAAGGCTAGCTCCACTAAGTTTAGTCCGATCCTGGGCCACCATCATTGAACTTAATGAAGCAATGGCTCTGGGGTTCTTGAATTATGGCATCAAAGCCCCATATGAGAAAAAAAACTCATAGCCAGGAACAGTTGCCTTAGCTGAAATCAACTAGAAAGTAATCATGGCAAAGTTGTCCTAGGTTTTCGTCTCGTGAGCCATTTTTGCATTGGTTAATACCATGCATTGAGAGGATGTCGATGAACTGCCTACAAAGTATTATAATAGCTAACACTGAAAGGAATGAAATATTTTGATAGGTAAATAAAGACCCATTTTAATATAAATCAGATGTTACTTTGTTGTTGTACTTATTTATGTCTTTGATGGAAATAGTGAAAAGGTAGGTATCTAAACCAGAATAATTTTTACATGTAAGTAAGCTATGTAAGTTATTCTAAAATTGTTTAAAATAAGTTACTAGCACCGCCTAATATTTCAAAGATATGATGATATATTTATTTAAAAATATCCTGAAACTATAATATCACAAATGAGAAGTTCGTTAATTAAAGCTAAATTACCTGCATTTGCTTCTACTAATTTTTCAGTATCCTGAAGGGATAACACGCTTTGACTGGTCATTAATCTCAAAAGGAACCTGTGTATGTTACCGTAGCTCATTATTACGAATTAGATTATGTTGGTACAAACAGCAACAGAACAGAATTATAATTTTTAATGTTAAATTAAACTAGAAAACAAAAAGATCTCAAAAGCAAACAAAATAAACGGCCAGCCGCCTAACTAAAATGTCAACCTTGATCCTTCACACTGTCAGCTGTCACTGTCATAATTGATAGATAAGCAGATAAGATATAGGTTTTTAACTATTTTAAATCATGGTATACGAAAGGATCCATTTAGTAGACAGCAATTTTTTTTAAATGGACGTACCTGTACCTCCTAGAGCATCACCAGACAGGAAGGCACGCTATGATTCTATCGCTCGCATGTAAGTTTATCATCACAGATATAAATAATATAAATAATAATCTAGGGCCGAATGAGTAGACAGACTAGATGTTCTGACTTCCTGTTTATTACTCTAGTGTATGGTCCAGACAGCCGCAATAACTGCGGGCAGTGTTTGCTACCTTAGCATTTTGACTTTGGTTGCTATAATAATACAATAATAACTTCTTTGCGAATTTAAAAATCGAACCATATTTGGATGAACATGAATTTAATCTATGTAGGTATAAAAATATCAATATAAAAATATTATCGACTAGCGGGGACATGCACACACATTTTTAATAAAATATTTTTTATTGCCCCGTACGTACCTACGTATGTAACAACGTACTAGTGATTCAGTATTCATTAGAAGCAGATCCATCATGCCTCATTCCATTATTAATGCCAAGTTTTATAGCATTTCCTGTAGCTGGCTCTCGTATGAACACCGAAGTTAAGCAACGTCGGGCGCGGTCAGTACTTGGATGGGTGACCGCTTGGGAACACTGCGTGATGTTGGTTTCTTTTATCCTGTAGGTACCATCTTTTCTTCCTTTCTTACTCAGTTTTTAGATTTAAAATTTTGGTTAGAAACAAAAAAATAAGTAGTTAAAATTAATTTTGATGTGATTGCAACTTTCATAATTCTAGGTAGTTCTTTCTACATCTCTCATGTTTTTAAAATCTGTTTTTCTTCGGTAGAAATAAGTTAAAATAAAATAATAATAATATAAAATCAATTTTGATGCGTTGGCAACCTTCACAACTGTAGGTACTGTCGCCAACGTTCACTGTGTTCATCATCTATCGAAATTGAGTAGCCATCTTTCAGGATCGCATTAGTCTAATTACGAGTAGGTACAGCATTCAAATTAATCGCCTCCCAATTACTTATTGTGTATAGTATTTTTCTACACAAGTTTTTTAATGGCACATGTCTGCCTGAAGATTGTATAATAGTCTATGCATTTATAAAGATGAATCGTCAGTACCTTAACTTAGTTCTCTCAAGTCTTCAAGTCTCAAGTGAGCCACTAATAAAATGCGAGTGACGGAAATGAACTGTGGGTTCCTGTGAAAATATCAAATTAAGACTACTCTAGACGTCTTTAAAGTTCACGTCGCTCTTAAATTACTTAGCACAGTATTTGCCTAACTTAGTAACTGTGTTTGCAAGTTGACTATCTCACAGACATTTTCAAGTTGACAGAAATATTTAAAAAATTACTACAACAAGCGGATGGCTTTTTCTTAGCACCAAGCCTTAGGGAGTAGGGTGGGAAGAAAGAGAGAGAAGGGGAGAGAAAGAGACAATCTTAACATGACTTAAGGAAGTGACGGATGACTTTTATTTTAATTCTTTTCTTCTTATTAATAATGGTTATAAATGAGAATTTTTTTTTGTTTGATACCCTTTCACTGCTAAACCATACGACTGATCTTCATAGTTTCTGGTAGAGAGATAGGTTGAGTCACGAAGGAGGTCGCAGGAGACTTTTAAACCCGAATATTGATCATACATTTAACGCGGATGCAGTCGCGGGCATCAGGCTAGTCTTAGCTATAGACCAAATATTAATATATGGAATATGCTATTTATATACAAAATAAACCGTTTGTAGAATTTTTGTCTGTCTGTCTGCGTTTTTTGTCGCGAATAGGCTTTAAAAGCTAAACAAATTTTGATAAAATTTTCAGGGATTGTAGAAGGTACAGTACCTTAGCGCATATGCTTTATTTAATCTAAAAATCTCAAAGGGTTTTTTAGTTAGCCCTGAGCGTCCGAACTCTAGGGTCACATAACGAATAGTCTCCGAAAACGCCCAACGGATTTTGATCAAATTTTGAGGGAATGTATAGACTTTGTTTTATCTCAATATCTCAAACGGATTTACAGTTATAGCCCTTAGCGTCTGTAATCTTTTTCATTGTTTAAAACTTTCTCTATTTCGAGATTCCAAGCGGGCGATGTCGTGAGTTCTCCCTAGGACATAATACAAGTCTTGTTTATCAAAAGAAAATAAACAGCAAAACATTTTCCCACAGTTAGTTATCCGAGTAGTCACTAAACAACAGAACATTGTAACCGAGTGCGGTTTAATTGCAGGCTGCTCGTGATCGCTACTTTTCTTGTATCGAACACCGATATTTCTTTTCCTTCGTCAATAAATACTGTCTTTCCGCCTAGTTAAATTGGAATTTAAATTAAATACAAATCTATTTTTACAGAAAGCTTTTTTTTGTGTACCTAATGTGAATGGCAAACGAGCATTTCTGCCGCGCCATTTCACCCATTTCTGTCGTGAAATAATTGTTTCGGTCGGAAAGGTGTGGATGCCGGCTACACTTATAAAAGAGGCGACCACCTTAGTCCTCAAGGGTAGCAACGCATCTGTGGCCAACTTCGAACAGGACCAATACTAATCACTAGTAACCGGACTATCACTGACACCTACTAATAGGACTCACAGTTACTAACAGTCCTTTCTCCCATAGTCCTTATGCTAACGAATACTCACCAACCAACATTCCTATTAACAACTCATACTAACTGGACTTACATCCCCAGTTCCTCTTACGGTTCTGTTCTAGGTTTGTCACAGATGTCATAGGCGGCAGCGGATGGTGGAGCCGCATGCTCGATTGTTATTTTTTTTAAAAAGCCAAGAATTGCTACCGTCACTAACCATATGGATTTCCCCAAAATTATTGTACCCAATATCATTTTATTCATCAAGAGAAACCTAACGTCACCTCATTTGTTAAAAGCCATCCAGCCGTTTAGCGTTACAAAGAAATAGACATACATACATACAAACACACCGAAAGCATTACCCTCCTTCTTACGTAGTCAGGTAAAAAGTAAGAAACATTTGAATTTTTGATGCTCTGTCTGCGGCGCTTATCCGTGTTCGGCGCCTGCAAATACCTAGGATTGGTCATAGACAGTCATTTTACGTGGGACTTACATGTCGAATTGGTGTGTGGTTACACAACGAATTCGGTTGAATTCGTTCAGTGTTAGGTAATTTGAATCATATCAGATATGTTGTGAAGCGAGGAATTCTGTATTCGATATGTTGTATATTTATAGGCTGTGGACAACCACAGAACCTATAGTTGCACCGACCAGTGCATAGTACTATACACTGGTAGTTGCAACTATAGACTAGTATCCACCTACGGACTTACTTATTTAATTACTAAAAAAACCTCGCAGGTTAGGCTTTTAAAAATGTAAATAACCAAAAAATTGCTAGAAAATAATTATGAGAAACTATTTAAAGTGTGTAAAATCCTTCCCGTAGAGAAAAGAAAAATTAATGCTTGTTTTATAACAGTTTAGAATTCCAACGCATATAAAAATTAAATTTTACAGCCGACCAAAACGTCAAGTATCACAAAAAAATTCTAACTATGACATAATGCCAACGGCATATTCTGTCAACTAAAAAAGGAAATTCTTAGTACCTAAAGTTAATAATTAGTTTTGGCGTACTAGACAGACAGTGGCTCACTTCAACAATATGTAATAAGGTAGCAGATAAAGGTACTACGTCCCTGTACGACGAAACCGTGTCTAAAACGCAAGTTAAATAATAATATACCGTACGCACTTACCTGTATTATGTTCATACATGTGTCTATAACAATGCCTGTAGTGATGCAAGTGTCTGTGGTTATAGTAACTAATAAATTTAAATAATGTTTTTTGTTGTTTCCTTTTTTGTGATGAAAAAAAAAGAAAAACGTGTATTGCTTACAATTGGTTTTTAAAAGATGTTACAACAAATAAAATAGTTCACAACAGTCTTACCTATGCGGGTAGGTATACAATAATTTTCTGAATGATTCGATGACTTTACTTTTATATTTTAGCTTTTTATTATCACTAATATCAAGGCTTACAGAAAGATGTTATAGACAAATAAATTAGTTCACAAGAGCCTATCCTTTGCGAGCATGCAATAGTTTTGTCTCTGGTTTGATAACTTTAGTAGTTAGTTAGTTCTGTTAATATTAGGAGCTAAAAAAAATATTGGTTGGTTAGTATTCGTTAGTTATAGGACTGAAAGTGTGAGTTAGTCCTGTTAGTAAATATTAGTAATAATACAGTGAGTAATCATTAGTATTTAGTCCTATTCAAACCTGGTCACAGTTACTTTTCGTTGTTATAAGTGTACAAATTACCACCATTTCCAAAAAAGTTTAAAAAAGCTTGTAATTACAGCAACTATTCATAACTCATAACTCTGTCGCGTGCTGGCAGTGACCCTGACTGACGAGCCGTGGTCCCGCGTTCGATCCCCGGCCGGGGCAGACAGTTT
>DWLO01004244.1:0-10163 GCA_018245335.1 Dalla quadristriga | reverse complement strand
CCGGGAGAAAAAAGCCGGAGGAAAAAACTCTCGGTACTCTTTTAAAGAAAGGTATTTAAATTGGTACAATCATGTTTGCAGTATGAATTTGGTATGATAGTGAACAAACACGAGACAGCTAATCGTGCGCCAAAATCACCCCACTGCCATCTGCTTACAATTTCACTTAAAACTTTAAACATTGTAGAAATAGCGAAAGCCTGGAAGGAGCTTATTCAATCCCAACTCAAACAGCATTCTAGCCTTTTCCGATACCGGATCGGCCATAATACGATTTGGGAAGTCCACCGTGCGTTTGTTCCCCAGGTCTGGGCATGGCGGCGTTGTTCACGTCCACGGGGCTCATGACGGACGTGACGTCGTGCGCTGACTTGCCGCTGTTCCTCATGTCTGGCGCGTTCCTGCGTGTGTCCGCGCTGCCGACCTGGTTGCTGCCGCTCAAGCATATATCGCACTTCTACTACGGCATGGACGCCGTCAGCAACATCTACTGGCGGCAGATCGACTACATAGGTGCGTGTGAAGTTAAACTACCATTTTTTTTATCTTGGTGTAATCCTCATGAATATCTCTCAGTGACGGGGGCCACGGGACTTTTACCGACTAAAGCTCCATTGTGTACTCATTCTTCCGCGATCCCGACGGCGTTGGTCCTATTCAGGACCCCTCGTCATGGTTCATCACTATTCTTAGGAGCACTAGGATCTGTTCTTTTCAGCTTAATATCTGAAAGTTAAACTAGCCTAACCTAACCAAGCTAACATACAAAAAATAATTGTGCCTAAAACTTGTTGAGATGGTCACTTTTTCAATAAGTGCAAGGCCTTAGCCACGAGATGGCGCGATGCGTCTTGCGTCTACTTTTAGCTCGCAAGAAGTTCGGGTGATAAGATCGTAGCCTGGTTTGAACAATGTTCTGCATCCGTACCAACTTGTTGTCGTTCAAACGGTTTCATAGTTATATCCCTTAGCGCCTGAACTCCAAGGGATTTATAATAACTTTTAATATTATTTATTCATCATAATCTATTTATTACAAACCCTATAAAAAATTATTAGCAATCCTGTAGATGAATGCTTTTGTTTTAAAAAAAGGAACTAGATCATCATAATAAGTATGTAAACAACCTCAAGAGAAAAATAGATGACTATATCTTATCTTACGTTCGTTCGCTTTCGTCTGACTTACTTTTTAAAAGAACGATAAAAATGTCAATCCTATATAAAGTTCTAGTTGAAAGGGTAATAAAATAAGAAATTTATTGATCAGATAAACCTTGTCCCAAGACTGAACCGTTATAACTTGTTTGTTTCAAGAATCACAGACAGTCATTGAATAGTATAATACCTACATAAACCATTCTCACCGCCGCATATTTCTCAACATCGCAAGGATTGACTGTTAGAGAATGCCATTAGGCATTAAGTACGCCCATTGTACAAATGCAATAAATCGTAAATAAATAAATAAAAAATACCTAAACGTGATTTACAGTCACAAAATTGGGATTCACAGTTCTATACAAAATGCTATGAAAACATTATATGAGACGGAAACAACTACCTTTCCCGCTGAAACTTGCAAAAGTTAAAAATTGTATTGCTATCAAAATGTATAACAAAATACCAAATAAATAAAATTAAATACATATTTTATTAAGTATATTACATTTAGTAGTACGTACGTCGTAGTAGTACATTACGTCTACGCCGCCGTAGCTTTTGCTGAGTGGAGTGCCTTTTTATCATTCGGGATTAAAATGGAATGGCTGCAACCCATACAATACAGTAAAATACAAACATTCTTTATTGTACACCATTTGACACCATAAGATACATTAAAAAAACGGAAGGGCGTAGACAATGGGCGGTCTTATCGCTTGAAGCGAACTCTTCTACAATTGCCCACTGCAGGGCACGGGTCTCTCCTCACAACTGAAAAGGCCTAGAGCATACTCCACCACGCTGCTCCAATGTGGATCGGTGGAAGGGTTAGTGGCCAACCCGAATGTTTGAAGGTTTTCAGGCCTTAAAACACTTTACATTCGTCCGCTAATCGACCTTTGTGTTTAAGACTTCCTAAATGACAACCTCCATTAAATCTCGTGCAGCTGATATCTAAGATGCATACTACGCTACAATCTTGAATATTTTAATTATGAATAAACACTAAAGAACAGGCACTAGTCCTGGGACAGTGTAGGTTTCCCACAGTCTAAAACAAATCTATTAGCTTTATCTGTGTAATCAACATTTGACGATGCAAATATACATATCTGTGGAGATAAGTGAGATTGGAAAAGATTGGCAAATATCATGAGAACTTTTAGAGCAGATTCGATATTTAAGGTCATATATTAAAGAGATAAGATAAGTTCGTCTACCTACTAGATTAGTAATAAGATTAAAGATGGTAAACACGAAATCTAAAAGAAACCCACGTCAGCGACAAAAATGTTATGGCTTTAATATAAGGCAAAAAACAAGTACGACTTTCCATCGTGTTCAAGATGTAATACTTATTAATTTTCAACCGCGCCAACCTTTGAAAAATTCTTGGATCTAATTCCTCGTTCCAACACACAGGTATGAAAGAACTTGATAGTCTCAGTAGTTCCTTAAGTACCTTTGACGGAAGTACGGGACAAAATATACTCAGTAGTTCCTTCAAAGGAACTGTTGAAGGAACTAATGTGAACAGACGTATTTGTTGACCTTCGTACTATATCGAAACTCTATTTGAACTTTATCGAACTCGTATTTGAACCGAACGAATGCGGAAATGATCTATCATGCCAATGTGCATCGAATGCACTAATTTCCGCAAATCGGTAGATGATTCAAAGAATCATCAAAGTGTCATGCGTCAAGTGTCATTCTTAGCATAGGCTATAGACCTATGGTCTAATGGTATAGACCATTATTTACTTAAGAGGCTTTGGACTTAAGGCAATTTTTTTTAACTTTTTGCATCGCTCTCGCTTGCACATTTAATGATTGTATAAGTCTAAGGCAGACTTTTGTGTGAAAATGTGATTAATTTTAATTGTTGACAATAAAATTACGGATTTTAGACATATTTATTTTTCATAGTCATATAGCTTAGACCATATAGCGTTGGACTCGACAAGCGCACGCGTTCTCCTTTGCCCAGACTACGGCATAATTGGTCAGACTCGCCATATAAAACCACTTTGGTAGTGTTCTCGTTTTATGTTTGTGTTACAGCTCTTGACTAGTGTGCGCTCATACCAAACTTTTTTACAATGTGTGCTATGCGTGTTTACCTCGCCTCAAGCGGAAATAGGCGGAACATTTTTGAACTACGGGTTGCGCTATGGCGAGTCCAATTCTATAATGGTCTAATACCTATTGGATTCTAAATACGTATGGGTCCTAAAGTATACCTGGATTTTTACAATAATTGAAAATGCGACCGATAAATGCAAAAAGTGGCAGGCCTTTTAACATTTCATCCATTTGTGTCATGTCACAGAATATTGGATTTATTGAATTTTTTGTTTCAGAATGCCCGTCTAATTCCACTGCAAATTGCTACAAAGATGGCGCTGCGGTATTGATAGAGAATGGATACTCGACAAACTTCGTTCTACAGGATTCATTGGGACTTCTAGGCGTTACTATTTTGTGGAGTATGTTGGGCTATTTAGGCTTAAAAATAGAAGAAAGAAAAGGCTATATGTATTGATTTAGTTTATTTTATTGTAGAGAAATAATAAATGTTTCAGTTACAATTGCAACAACTCCTTTTACTTTTTAATATCTGGACCTGGTAAAGAATGACATCGTTGTTTATTGATTAAATCATAAAAAGGAAATTTCCACATCTAAGTTTAGTATAAACAAGTAATAGTTTTTTGATTGGTAAGACAATAAAGATAAAAAAATTAAATCCACACCTTTTGTCATCGGGATATAATGTCTGCAAACATTTCAGACTCCAACGCGCGAAAATGGGTCAAAATTGAATTAAAAATACCATTACATACATACAGGTGAACTACTACAGGTGAACATACTATATTCTATATTGCTCCAAGTCTACGCTACAATATAGATCTCATAACATATATTTTGTGTTTGGTTGAGACTTACATTTTGGACACCAAATTAATACGATACTTAACATGCGTGGTTTTAATTAATTACTAACTATTCAGTTACATAAGAATTCACATAAAAGATATAGTTCTATAATACTATAGATACATAATAATATATTATAATATAGAATTCACATATCTAGATAATTAATTTTACACCACTATTAGCTAACTATATGCAGACAATACACAGTTAGTAGTTAAGTAAATACCGTTTATAAAATAACGCTATCCTGAATTTTTTATCAAGAGATTAATTCCAAAAGATTCACGTTCTCACTTATAAATGTTAATTAAATGTAAGTGGTGAATTAGTAATTAGTTAAGAAATAATAATAATAAACCTTATTAAACTTTAGGCACAGCGTTTATAGCTGACATATTGAACACCAATGTTTAGCACATTACAACTAACAAAATGGCGGCGTTGTAACATCTGACTTCACAGGGTGCCATGCTATAAAATGTTTGTTCGTTGTCAAAGAAAAAAGTTTCAGTTGACTGTTAACATTGACCCATGACGTATTTGGGTACATAATTACAAATTATTAAAGTGACGCTTTCACTTATTCATTAGATCTTTCATTCGGAGTTGTGATAGTATAAATCTTTTTCGTTGATTAACAAAAGACATCCTAAGTAGTGTTTATATGTAAAAAAAAGTTAGAGAGAACTTAATGTCAAAAATATTTGTTAGTTAAATAGGAACTTAGATACTGATTAATGATTTTTTATAAGTAAGGGGGTCGAGGTCTAACTACACACATCAAAAAAGTCTAAGCAACATCATGTTACAAATTCTACAAATTATGTTGTTCTTTTCTGACCAAAGATAGGTAGGTATGTAACCTTTTTTGTTAAAGATTACCTACTGGCTGGTTGTAAAAACAGCATTTCGATTATGTTTTGTTTTTTTCATAAAATTCAAAGCGAACGTAAGCGACTGCAAGATGCCAGCCGATGTTAACTGTTAACCGTAATTTTTTTGTCAACAATGATAATGAACAACATTTTTCATAAGTCTATCTATACTTTCACAATGATTGAAAATTTCAGAATGTGCGAGTGAGCGAGATACTAAACATAAATCCTTTAATAAACTGGCGTCCTCCTACTCCTCTTTACCACCATGACGAAGGCAACAATATGGAACCCGAAGTACATTACAGCGAGGCAAGTGCTGTTCCTCCAAAAGTTTTGTTCGTCGTATCCGAACCTCTGCAGGACCTCTGTACCCGTTCTAATACAGGGCACTCCTGGGATATCGACACAGTTAATCTTTTCTATGGAGTTCCAATGGAGGATAGAAATCGATTCGACGCCGTAGTAGAAGCCCGATACGAAACGCAACCAGGCAACTGTAGGAGACGCGCTGGCGAGGTTCAGGTAGATTCCGGAGAACATTATGCAGATCAGCTCGAAGGGGACGGTGAAGAGGGCAGCCGTTTCCATGTGGTCGAATGTGGCGGAGATGAACGATCCTGAAAAGAAGCGAAATGCAAGTCAAAATATACAATTACGTTACGTTACCTTACGTTAATATACTTTGCAATAATCCGCGAGCAAAACGTACGATGGTGTATATCATCAATATAGCACCTCCCTTCGTCCAACATAGGAAAACATGGACTTGCGACATCTAAAATATACACCAACATACCATCACAACATACCAACACTGATACCATCACCAACACTGTGATTCTCCCCAAACAAGGTAAGTTCAATGACGCATCCCAAAGTTGATACAATTAATTATATCAAAATATTTCTTCAGAATATTTATAGTCGGACCTTCGGTTGTCCTAATGTTAGTTAAAACCCGTGAACGATTAACAAGGTAAGCAATTAGTTCTTGTGTTATAACTTTTCTATTTGTATAAGATAACAAACGAACCACCATCTCCACCCATCCGCAGCCGCCCATATCACCTGTGACAAACCTAGAACAGGATCGTAAAAGGAACTGGGAATCTTAGTTAGTATGCGATGTTAATAGGAATGCTAGTTGGTCAGTATTCGTTTGTATACTATGGGAGAAAGGACTGTTAGTGACTGTAAGTCCTATAAGTCGGTGGTTATAGTCTGGTTAGTAGTGGTTGGTAATGGTCCTGTTCGAAGCTGTCCACATTCCGAAATGTACGGCTTGTTTGTCCAATTGTCTATCTATGGTTAATACAAGTTGTTGCCCGGAAATCGACTCTATTGACAGAGAGATGGAGCGGAGGATCTAGTCCTATTGTAAGATAATAGTTCCATCCTCCCATCTAAGTGACTCTGTAATCTCTACATTCACGACGCATTCCCGACGCAACACGGCAGGAAGGCGTTCAACATACTTGGGAAAGGTTCCGGGGATGCTCGACACTTTTAGTTGTGTGTACAATGTAATTTAATGTTATTTAGATATTACTTATTTTACTACTGTGTTACGACATTCGTCGAGGGTGCCGCTTGCACCTTATGACGAAATAAATAATTTCATTTCGTGTTAGGAGCGCTTCGTTCTGGCTCGCTCGTTGTAACATTTTCATCGATTGTAAAAGTCACATTGTAACATTTTCATCGATTGTAAAAGTCACATTGTAACATTTTCATCGACTGGAAAAGTCACATTGCAACATTTTCAACGATTGTTAAAGTCACATTGTAACATTTTCAACGATTGTAAAAGTCACATTGTTACATTTTCAACGATTGTAAAAGTCACATTGTAACATTTTCATCGATTGTAAAAGTCACATTGTAAAATTTTCAACGATTGTAAAAGTCACATTGTAACATTTTGATCGATAGGAAAAGTCACATTGCAACATTTTCATCGTTTGGAAAAGTCACATTGTAACATTTTCATCGACTGGAAAAGTCACATTGTAACATTTTCATTGATTGGAAAAGTCACACTGTAACATTTTCATCGATTGTAAAAGTCACATTGTAACATTTTCATCGATTGGAAAAGTCCCATTGTAACATTTTCAACGATTGGAAAAGTCTAGTAAACTTGTGAAAATCTTTCTTTATTAACTTTATTGGCAATTAAATTACGAACATTGTACGTCACCCGTGAGTCACTCACTTACTGTGGCCCAGTGAAAATCAGCGTCGTGGCCAACGCCGTGGCATTATACTCAGTGGGTACCATTCTCAGTCGCTATAACACATGCAAACACAAGATAAAGATAAAAAAGGAATTATACCTACAATTATAATTCCTTTGTTATTTAATTAAAATTAAAAACTCTGTAATCCTGTATTTTTACGTGTATTTAGGCGTTTATTTTTTTTTTGTGTTATAGGGTTATGAGAAATAAAGCTTTTTTCTTTCTTTCTTCTTTTAACATTGGGAACAATTTAGCGTATCCAAAAAATATTCCATAAAAATGTTCAACAAATAATTGAAACAAATAATGAATGTTCATTATATTGGAAGCTATATTAATTTAATATTCTAAAGTTAATATAATTTAAAATTTAAATTAATTTAATTACCTAACTATTTTATCAAACTAAATTAATCTGAAATAGTGATGACAAATGTAGGAACTCCCTAATGGTTTAGGCGGAGTGACGTTAGATTACTGATCGTATAATTCAATGTTCATTGGGCTGTGTTAATATTAGTTAACTCAGTTCAGTCTGCTAGCTACCTCCGATGGAACTAGAGATGGGGAGTAACGTATTTCCAATGAAACGTAACGATAACGGCTTTCGGAAACCAATAACGCTTTCTGAAACGGTTATCCTAGTAACTAGTTATTTCGGTAATTATTTGTTTACGCCAACTGATTCCATGTAAGTGTTACACAGCTATAAAATGTAAAACAATTGCACGTGCCTAGCACCTGTCTCTTTCCCACTTATACTAATTAAGTAAGTTATTAGTTTATTTTCCATCACTAGTTCTAGTTACACCGTTGCTTTGTGAGTGTCTGGAGTCCTTACTAGGGTAACCTGTATGACAAATCACCAGGCCCTCGCCACGGAAAGAGTGTAATTTAAGTATAGAACTATATAATAGGTTTGTTGTAAACATGTAGAGAGATTCTAATTCTAATTATAATGTGGCTCTACGAGAAAAACAAAGAGGACTATTGATTAAAAAAAATATTGAACTGCACTCACATTAGGTATGTTTGTGTCTTGTGTGTGCGTGTGGTGTGTGTTATTGCATCGATAACCACTATTTGACGACACTACGCGGTCGCCGCCGATCGGCGCCGTACTCGATAGCGGCTTCTAGCAACACAAAACCGTCATATTAAACCGTTTTGATAACCATACGTTACGTCAAAGTTTTTGACAATCTCGTAACTGACGCGGCTAGTAACAACTGGTTATTGGAAGTATTTGGAAGTAACTAGTTATTCATTTGGGCGGAAACGTCTTACGGGTTACTGGGTAATCACCAGTTACAGTAACTAGGTACGTTTTGAAACGCTCACTTCTATGGAACGGTCGATGGGAGGGAGGGCAGTGTTCAAAATATTCACATACTTTCATATATTATAAGTATGTATATATTTATAAAATTATATTGTATATATAATATAATCAATATTGACAGTTTCGCACCTCTACCTACCCTCTCATGCCCACCTTTAAAGTAATATTTTGCCCCAAGGTTGTCTGGAAGAGATCGCTATCAGCGATAAGATCGCTTTTTGCATACTCGTTTTTATTTTACCTCTAAATTCGATGTATTATTTTTATGTTGTTCAATAAAGAAGATTTGTATTGTATATTTTTTAACAGTGTCGTTTCCATCACGGTCGCACATTCTAACAGTTTCAACGATTGTAAAGTCCAAGGTGTAAAAGGTTGTCCAAGGTTTTGAAAAAAGTTTTTTTTTTTTTTTTCGAATTGATAGTTGCTTTTGGCCCTACTGGCCTTTACAGCGTCACCGAACAGGGTGAAAAAAGTGCTTCACTAAATAATAACGACAGTAAAATTACGGACATTTTAGGGATATTTTAACTTTCAAACACCTAGTTTTTAATAGAGAATCCGTCATTCTCAATTAAAATCAAATCATAAAAACTACAACAATTAATACAAATGTTCGTAAAATTATTTGGTTGAAACCTAATTGTTATACTCGGGTATTGGGCGATAAATTGTATTGTTTACTGTGTGTGTCCGCCACCCGCAACACGGAATCCTAGTGCGGGGGTGTGTGTGTAATCCAATTCATAAAAATGTTCGTAAAATGATTTGGCAGGTACCTAATTGTTATACTCGGGTATTGGGCGATAAATTGTATTGTTTTCTGTGTGTGTCCGCCACCCGCAACACGGAATCCTAGTGCGGGGGTGTGAGTGTTTAATCGTTTATTTATTTATGCGGTCCACAAGCGGTCACTGCCGCATTGATCGTCTTATCTGACATCTGGTAGTGGTATCGGCAAAAGATTTGTTCGTATAAACAGTGGAAAGATAATTTAAATGCAAAAAGGTTTTTAAAGCCGCATTTATATACGGTCAGAGTTGACTTGACCTCCGGTTAACGGGGTATTTGAAGTTAGGTTGAATATGTCTTAAGCAATTTTAAGTCGTTAATATTGTTTACGTTTTTTTCTCAAGTTCAGTAGTAATCTTGGTGTCTCGGTCTAAGCGTAGCGAAGGTATATTTCCACATCAGGGTTTCTATTTATGAATCGCTCGTTAGAAATTGTATCGTCGCATGCGACTTATGTCTTAGTTAACATCCAAGTCGCGCGACGACTGATCGATAATTAGATAATTTACTTTCGAAATATTAAATAAAATTTACAAATTGACACTTACGAGTGCAATACTCTTATTGACAGTAATGACACAAATTTGACATTTCTTGTACCGCTTGCTCCGTCCAACGAGTCGTTGAGATTTTGAGACCACTCGTTGACACAAATTTGACATTTATTGTACCGCTTGCTCCGTCCAACGAGTCGCTGAGACCACTCGTTGCAGTCGCTTCAAAAATACGAAGTTTCCGATGTCGAACGATAATTATTGGACGTCGAGCGCATCACACGAAGCGAGCGATTCAAAATAGAGC
>DWLO01004243.1:0-10163 GCA_018245335.1 Dalla quadristriga | reverse complement strand
CCCAATCTAAATCCACACCTACACCCCCATAGACTTTTGAATTTTTGTACGAACAAATGTATTATGTAGTTACGTTATCAACTGCATTCTGTGACAGAAAACATTGGGAGACTTACGCTTCTAGTGTCTAACGCAAAAATTACTGATAAACTTATTTAACTTAATTTCACTCTCGCCAAACTTTGGCCAAATTTGGCTATTGGTTGGGCAAAATTATATTGTTATAGCGATGTCATAATCTTACTTTTATGAAACGTTTCTTTTAGGAGAGTTCAGTTAACTGCCAAAACCCGTCTAATTCAATTTGTTTATTTGTCGAAAGTATTCTCTAGTTATACTTTATGAATAGCTTTGAACGACGGAGTAATTAAAAGAAGGAACTTCAAATTGAATTATATATTGTCATATTGGTATTTTAGTATGGTAATTTAGTTATACGAATGCGGTTAAAATAATAATCTATTACTTGGTCATTATTATTATTTTGAATGAGGGACTAACTATACATAATCAACATTAGGTATATGCGTAAGTACATTGTTTGTTCAATTATGCCGTTTATTATATAGTTACTGCGATCAAGGCGGTATTTGCGGCATTCGTAATTTGATCCTATGACATGATCAAGTTGTTTATTTATTTGTTTTCTCTGAGATGACCGATACAATAGCTTTCAAACTTCGTTAAATATTTATTGGTCATTTTGTGTCAATAACCAATTGACATCGTAAACAAAATCGCGCTAACCTATCTTTAGCAACATTTCGTTTTAAGTAATAATTGTTTAAATTGTGTGAGTATTTGATACAGATAATAGTTGGTTAGGTACCCTAATAAGTTCAGTATCTCGTCGGTGGATAGCTTAGTACGAAAGTGAGGATTGAGCGATAGCTTGTTTTTTTTTTAATTTTGTTTGGAGTAATGAGTAGCCCGCTTCTCTTGTGATAGGCACAATGATACGCGTCTGTTTTGAAACACGGCGCCACTTACGTCACGTGGTCTAATAACGATCTAAAACGGTTTTATGTGCTGTAATGATTCAGAATGAACGGTCCATTGTTATTTTGACGCAGCGCTGATATCTTCGCCTGAGCTTCTGAATGTAACATTCATTGAAATATATATTCATTGAAACTATAACGATAGTTTTGTCGTGTGAGAAATGTATGACATGAGAATATTTCGCGTGGCTTAACATAATATCGTACATGGAATAGATGGTGGTAAGCAAACGCCGCAACAGCTTGTACCTATTTACAAACATGCGGAATGTTTTGCATTCCTACCAAGCTAAATAATGTGACATTGGTGTTTGAAAGTTGTTGAAATCGTATACAAACCAATTATTTGCTATCAAGCGTGCGACTGACCGTTGTAGGGTTTCCATCGGTCACGATGGCGGAACGTGAACGGTTTGCAGTGCGTCGGATTAGGCTGGGCGGCCTTGTGAGGTGAGACGAGAGCGGAGGCGAGGGACCCGGTCCCGCGTCCTTGGCAAGGACGGAGATGACTCACCGAGCGGCTGGTGGAGCGTGTGCGCGTCGCAGTCGGCACACACGGCGGAGCGCAGCATCCGCTCGCGCTGCAGCCGACGCAACAGCTGAAGGTGCTGCGGCGTGAACACCGTGCCCGAGCGCTCGCCCACCAGCAGCACGTCCCCGGCCTCCCACCACGCCTGCTCCCGCAGCGTCCCGTCCCGGTTGAACAGCCCCAGGTCCTTGTACCCCTCGGGTGGACTGAGCGCCCCCGGCTCCGGCTCCCGGTAGCGCTCGCACGCTCCGCAGCCGGAGCACTCCTCGCCCTCTCCCTCGTCCGAGTACCCACACTCGTCGCGGACCACAATGATGTAGTCGGCCTCAAAAAATTCATTGGCGCTCTCGTCGAAGACCACGCGGTTCTTCTTGGGTTTGGTGCCCTTTTTCAGTGACGACTTTAAGTTTTCGTGGTCCTTGTTGTGGCGCGTATCGCGCGCCGCGCGGTCGCCGCGCATCTCTGTCGCGTGTCGTCGCGTCGCGGGCGGCCGCCGAAGTGTCGCTCGTCGCTTGCGGGACCGACGGCGGTGGCGAGCGGAGCGGGCTGACTGCAGCGCAACGCCGCGCTCCTAATATCGATCGCAGCCGACGATGGCGCCCGCCGCCGCGCCGACCGACGGAGGAACACCGATACGATGGCCGACCCCAACTTAACTTAACCAAAGTCGCGCCACGACACGCAGTTTCGACAGCCCTATTTTTTGGTATTTTTTTCAATTTTTTCGGTCAACTTTTGGCGAAGTTTGGTGGACACGCGCCGCGGAGAAGTTCAGCGCGATACGTAGTCAGGCCTATGAATATTTTTACATGTTGGTACAAAATTGCTTCGCGGTAAAATTAAACTGAACTTGACCAGACAAATCTTTTAAAACTTGACTTGCTTATTTTTCCCGGTGGGTAAAAGTCGAAATAATAATAAAGTAAAAAAAATATTTAGCCTCTTTCACTCCCAGTCACAGAGTAAACAACGTCGTGGCTCTAGTAAAGCGTTAATAGACATTTCTTTCAATTTTATCTTGACTCGTCACGTGTCTATAATATAAATGTGCGTTTTATAAAAAATCTTACCTAATACAAACACTTTGTTTAAAGTTATTTTGAACCATGGCGCAGAATAATTATTTTTTATTAAACTACATAATATTTGATAGTAGGAAATAGTTTAACTTGCATCTCAAACTTTTCTTTGTCTCTAGACTACAGAAAAGTTATGTATAACTTATTAAACCAGTTTGTATTCGCTCGAAACTGCTCGATACAAAGTTTGAAAAAGTTCGCAAAAGTTTTAAGTTATACAGTTCCAATCGGCAGAGTAGATCTACAGCTATGATATCAGAGGAATAGCATAGCATAATGAAGACCATACTCAAGCAACTTAGTTGCCTTCAAGGAAGTGTCTTCGCGGAATTACTGGCTGTTTCGTGTTGTCCTAATAGCACGAGGACTGTTCAAAACAATTAACATTTATTTGCACGCCAAATATGAATTATATAGAATACAGCAAACATTAATAACAAAGAAACAAACATCCCCACTGCAACAGCACTTATCTGAAAAAAAACTTTTTCTTTATGGGTTTAAGATAGCATACGAGCTTGGAGATGCCGCTCATGACATATGTGACAAACCTCGAATAGGACCGCAAAAGGAACTGGAGGTGTTAATCCAGCTGACGACTCGGTGGCGCGTTGGTCAGTGAACCTGTCTGACAAGCCGTGGGTCCCGGGTTCGATCCCCGGCCGGGGCAGACATTTTTTTGGCAGATAAATGTTTGTACTCGGGTCTTGGGCGTTGAATTGAGTTGTGTCTTCTGTGTGTGTCCGCCACCCGCAACACAGGGAATCCTAGTGCGGGGGTGTGAGAGTGTAAGAGTAAAAAAAAAAAAAATCATGGATTCTTACCTTGTTTTATTTCAATATCTCAAACGGTTTATATCCATTAACGCCGGTACCCTTTTCCACTGTTTGAAACGTTATGTATTTCGAAATTCGAACGTCTAAGTCGCACGCACGCCTTTTTTTTTGAAAAAACATTTTTAATACACAAATTGAATACGTCTGTGACAACATTTAGACCCTCAGACTCGTACCTAGATACGTACCTAGATTTTACCCAAATATTTTAAACCTATACGAAAGAACAATTAACACTACTAAGTACCTATACCGTATTGGATGAAGTTCAGTAACATTCCGTACATAGCACATTACCACACCCACCAACGAGCGTAGTTGGTTATCAGTAAACGTTTGGTTCAATTGGACTCAATCATTATCTAACCGACGCGGACGTCACCTTTATGTACTCGTAATTACAAGCGTGCTCGGGTGTAGGATGAGTGACGGCTAGTGGTAAAGTATCTTGCTGCTTCGGAGTCCTCCTGTGCTTCGGAGTGCTTCCATACTTCATAGGACACGTTTAAAAGGACAATAACATTTCGCAGCTCTATCGCACGTTTAACATTTTCATAGATTGTAAAAGTCTTTTGAAAAATGTGCTTGCATATCGCTGTTGACAATAGAATAATAATTACGGACATTCGGGACACATTTTAATTTTTATATATGTACCTAATTTTTTACAGAGAAAATGGTAATCATTGTTTTCACCCTTTTCTATCTAAAACTAGGTATACGAAAATTAAAAGATGTCTTAAATGTACGTAATTTTATTGTCAACACTAACATCGAAGCACATTTTTCAAAAGTCTAAGTCCACTTTGACGATCATTATATAACGCATAATAACATGCTAGTGAAGGTGGAGATTAGTTTGTTAATATTGCTCTCAATAATAATTGGAATGAATCTATTATCCAGAGTAGGACGTGCGCTCGGCTTTCCTTAATTTCTGGGTAATACCCGTATCCAGTTTTTATCTAATGAGTTGATGACTTGTTAGAAATCCATCTTTACTTCGTGGTTGTATTCTTTCACACAGAACAGATGGGTTTGAAGAAAAACCTACAGTCATTCACGAGCAAAGCTATAAAATTTTAGGTCAGTACAGTTAGTAACATAATTATGGGTACAAACACGACACAAAACGATTATGGACACAAAACGACACAAATTTTAATAACATTACTACTATTTTATTTATTAATTTATGATTTATTTACGCAACATAGTAATATTAAATTTTAAAATAAATTGTAGCATAATAAATATATAAATAAGTATATAAAAATAAATGTAATATTTTAATACATGTTGTAATTATTATACACGTAAAGAGAAGAAAAACTGTGAAAAAACTGAAGAAAAAAATTACTAGTTATATTGTATGTTATAGTTAGCTATTATAGTTAACTATTATATGTTACTCACAGTTTAGTTCTGAATAACTAGATAGTTAAGGAAAAATAGTGGTCCTAAAGTCTTAACAGTAGGAAAAGTTTTAGACTCACGAATCTGCGGTAGTTGCAAATTCCAGAGTCTTACTACATGTACGGAGACTCACTTAGAGTAGGAAGAAGTTTAATCAAGAGGGAAAGTGAGGAGGGTTCTGAGATGGGATCGGCATGACTCAGAAGACGGACGACCAAAGAACTCACTAAGGTAAGCCGGATAGCTATTTTTATATTATTTGACTATGCCATAATCTGATATTGATTTGAATATTGTACATGTAGAAATAATAATCCTACAACTTATTTAATTTTCATCACTGTAAAGTTACCATAAATCGACCTGATAGAACTGAAAAGGTGAAATCTAATTTTGCGTTCCTATTTTATTTTGTTTGGTTGAAACTACTGACAAATGGTCTGGGTGGTAGGAAAACTTAAAAATCAACGTTCCGCTGCAAGTAATTTCATGCTGCAAGGAAGAATGCGCTGAACTAACACAATAGCCTCGAAACTCCCATTCATCACTGGATGTAAGTTACATTTTATTTCGGCAACACAAAACCACTCTTTCTTTGCGTATGCCTGCCTACTTTTGCTGCTACGTCATACATTTTAAATTCAGATGCAATTTTAAAGTACCAGTATTGACACGTGATTATCATATTGATGATAATCATAATAATCTTTCATTCATTTCTTCACCAGAAATTTAGCACCGACTACGAAATCCCCTATCATATTTACAAAATCTACTATTACTAATAATGAATAATTTATTCTGAAAAAATAAGACCTAAACATAGCAAAACTGTATTTAACAAATAATTCATAAGTACATACTTAACAGATTTATAACCTTTTAGTGGAAATATTTCAGTCGTTTTTTCATAGAACACGATGACCAAAATTATTACCACTTCATGCTTGTGAATGGGTTCGTTCCAATTTTTCTTAGGGGTTAGTATTGGGTTAAGTCAAAATAAAAAATGTAAGCCGAAACCATAAAGCTTACTTATCTACCGTATTATCAGAATTGCTTATAACTTCTACATTATCTGTTCACATTACAATTTGCATCGAAATTTAAAATAGCCAATACACCATACGAAATTACTGACTCGGTTGCTTAAATACCACTTAATTTCTGTTTGAAATCGAAACAAAGTAAATCGTCGCTATTCACAGTATTCTATTTATAACGTTCTTGTTGTTCAGTAATGTTTACATCTCAATACCAACGTTTTCACAGATCAAGGCCTTTTATTGTTAATCTTTACAATTTCACAGTCAAGGTCAGCTCTGAAAAAGCCACAATGCTAATGGATTAAATCGGTGTGAACGAGGCTTTTCGTTTTTTATTTCCACGTTTTCTTAATTTAGCCAATTATTTTATAATACAGTCAGAATCAAATTCGCATAGCATGGATTTTTTGTAGGATATTTCAGTTATTCTAAAACAAACTCGAGTTACGATAGGATATACAGATATTATACACAACACTACTAACATTATAAATGTGAAATTATACATTTTTGTTGGTTTGTCGATAAGCCCGTTTCACGTGTCAACGGAACAATTTGTTTCTTTTTTTTGCATACATTAAGGGCCGGAGAGAGTTACTTAGCCTGTATAGTTTCATTCCAAGCAGTTTTAAGCATTGCTATGCTTATCAAGTTCAATAATAAAATGCTAAATAATTAAAAATTTACAATCCATATTTTTACATAATTATGTTGAAGATTTCTCAGGGTCTGAATAAAACGAAGACGATCTTACAATGAAGACGATGTTGAGATGATGATGATTGATGATGTTAGATAAATTATTAATTGAAAAGGCAAGTGTTTTATCGATCTGACTGTACCAAATGCAATCAACTACTATGTTTAACTTGTATATATAGATAACACTACCGATTTATTTTTATTATTGTTACTATCAGTTATTTCAAATAGTATATAAACAGTGTCAAGCAGAGTACAGATTAGTTCTGTTGGGACGCCTCTTGGTGATATCTTATTCAGTTCCTTGTTAATTTGTATTGACAATTAAAATCAAATATTTTGAAAATGATTGAGACAATAATACCTGCGTTTGCAGAGTTGAGTGAACTGGCGAGTGCTAGTGTAAGTATATTATTTTTTTTATAATGTAACTGAGCAAAGGGTGTTTTTTTATTATTATTGTTAGCAAGCATTTATTGCGACCGATCAAACTATACCGACATACCACTTTAAAATCATTAATTACAAGAAAAAGTTATTCAAATGAAAACTGCATTTAAATAACATATTTTTTTACACCGATGGCTAACTTAGGATAAGTATAATAATATTATTGACAAATAACTATTGTATTTATTAGTTACTGATTTCAAAATAAGTTTAGTAAGTACTTTATGTTGATCAACTAACGTATATTTATGATAATACAAATAATTTGAGTTCGACTTCAAAATTTTAATAAAACAAGTTTATCTACAATAGTGTCCTACTAACTTTTTGGGAGATACTCGTACTTGTTCCGACGAACTGAGTGAGTGAAGTGGACATTTTAAAGAGTCCACTCAAAAATAAATTCAGTTCAGTATTAATACGGCCTTAGCACATGTACCTACTGACACTGATTTTTGTCTCATATCAACTAGTTTATCTATTTTTGGGTCTAACGCGACTAAATAGCCAGCATTGATAGTCCAGACAGTTTGCCGCGATGTTATCATAGTGACATAGCAAAGCTTTCAAGCTTAGGGCGCCAAAATAAGTAGTCCCGTGACATTGTTTGCATCGCGTACTTGGTGGTAGTTTGCTTAAATACAAGGCAATGATTGGCTTACTATTGACCACGGTTTCAAGATGAGAAAACCTTTATCATGACACCAGCATCACCACACTTGACAAAGATTAGAAGCCTAATGTCTAGCTCTTTCATTACAGGCCGGTGGCAAGGTTTTATTCGCGACTGATGACTTCTTTGCAACCTGCGAGAACATGATATCGGATACGGAGCCGGTGTTCGACGCTGACAAGTATACCGAGTTCGGGAAGTGGATGGACGGCTGGGAGACGAGGCGGAAGAGGATCGCCGGCCATGACTGGTGCATATTGAAGCTGGCCACGAAATGCGTGATTCGAGGTGAGGACAGAAATTGGAAGAATAGAGTCAACCACATACATTCGGAACTCCCGTTCAGAACCCCGAATGAAATTTGAATTCGGGTACAAATCATAGACAATTTCAAACGGCATGCGATCTTATAAACTACAATAAAAATTGTTTGCCGCTTTCGGAATTCAGAATCGTTCCTGAATTCCAATTTTGAATTATTTTGAATCTGGATCCCGAATTGGAATTCCACATTTATGTCGGCCGTACATTCGAATGAAAGCCGACATAGCCTGAAATTATTATTTTTTAGTTCCTTTGCCAGACCGGACATAAATTATATGTAAAATGTAAACATTATTTATGTGTGAATACTATAGTTAACTATTTTAGATACAAGTCAGCTGAGTGCAACCTGGAAAATTAAATTATTCGTAGCTGAAGGCTCACCTGCAACGAATTTGGATTTAGAATTTTCAAAAATTTGGTTGACCGAAAATCTCAATAAGGCATTTTTTCAGGTATGCTGGTGGACACAGCATTTTTCACCGGAAACTATGCGCCGAAATATTCGATACAAGCAGCTCGCCTGACACCCGAAGGTATATTTTCTTCTGTATTCATCTGTCAAAATATTTTCGTATACGAGTAAGTTCCTTTTGCCTCCAACGGAAATCACCCCAATGTTATTTAGATGTAGTGCGCCCTACGCACAGTTCATACATTTAGTGTGACATAGAAATCCACACCCCGGTTCGGTGACGCTGTAAAGCCCCTTTCGGTGACGCTGTAAGCCCCGTTCGGTGACGCTGTAAAGGCCAGTAGGGCCAACAGAGACTGTCCATTCGAAAAAAAAAAAAAAAAAGCTAGCCTCTCG
Source organism: Dalla quadristriga (assembly GCA_018245335.1). Lineage (NCBI taxonomy): Eukaryota > Metazoa > Arthropoda > Insecta > Lepidoptera > Hesperiidae > Dalla > Dalla quadristriga. The sequence goes on along the minus strand of DWLO01004243.1, from coordinate 1,296 downwards.
CCAGCTCCGCGGCCGCCTTTGCGCGATCAAACAGTAAAAAGTTTTTGAGACTACTATATTGCATAATACCCATTTACCTCTCAAATCACAGTAGATTGCACTTATCAATATATCGCTAGATTTGCTCCTATCACTCAGTCGCTATGTCACTGAGTGCAAAAGTGTCGATAACGAAATCTGCTAATTAATTTAAGTTATTTCGATGTCAGTACTTATGAATTTTACATGCTAAGTGGCCGCTTGATTGGTTATTGTTTCAATGTTGCTAGCGAATCTAAGTGGGACGTGGGTTCAGGTGAGCTTGTTCAGTTAAATTAATTTTAAATAGGTGGTAGACTTTTTATACTGTCATACTGTAACAAAGATTGTAATAATATAAGTAACTTTTTTTAAAAGAGTTTTCTAAGTTATGTGCGTATCAAGTAATTGAATATCATCTGGTTTCGGTGAAGGAAAACATCGTGAGGAAACCTGCATGTCTGGGAGTTCTCCATAATGTTCCCAAAGGCGTCTTAAGTCTGCCAAACCGCACTTGGCCAGCGTGGTAGACTATGGCCTAGCCCTTTTCATCTTGAGAGGAGACCCAGCAGTGAGCCGTTGATGGGTTGTGATGATGATGATACATAAATACAATTGATTAAATATGTTTTCGATTAACTTAAATGATTCAATATCAATGCGATGCATAATGAAAAGGCCATCAGAATACGAGTGTTCCACGACGCCATGTTATAAATGCCGTAATAATTTAAATCGTCTATTAACAAGTTGACTTTTAGAGCCCTCCGAAGCTGTTAAAACAGCGAATATCTTCGACACGCTATCGTAATAATATTTATAGACCATTCACGGATTGCATGTCTTACATTAGGCTGAGAACTAATCTTCTGTGGAATTCGTTCGTGCAATCAAATAAATACATCGCACAATGATATACCTACTGGCTTAACTCAAACAACGCCATATCTTTCTGCAATTTTATCTAGCGCAAAAACACATTAGAATGAACGAGAGCCATGGTACGCTGTGTCAACAAAGAAGGCGAATTTCGTTGTAATTTCAATTTAAAATCGTAGATGATGTTAATAGAAGCCTGTAAGTATGCGGTACTCAATTCGAGCCTAAGTCTTATTAGGTCTGTATATCACTAAGGGTGCGGTATATAAAATAAATTAATAAACGCTCACAAACACATTATGACACATTATAACGCCCATTATGACTAATAGGACTTTCAGTCGCTAACAGTCCTTTCCCCATAGTCCTTATTACTAACGAATACTGACCAACTAACAT
>DWLO01004242.1:0-10164 GCA_018245335.1 Dalla quadristriga | reverse complement strand
TGGCCTAACCCTTCTCACCTTGAGAGGAGACCCGTGCTCAGTAGTGGGCCAGTGATGGGTTGTGATGATGATGATGACACGGTCGTGTGGGAACTGTCAATCGTAATTGATTGACAAGTAGAGCCGCGCCGGTCTCGGTCGGCAGTTATATTTTCTTGAGCGCTTCCTTACGATTTTAAGTCATCGGCCCCTGACTTATCCTTGTCGGAGGCCTTTGGGCTGCCTGAAAATCTTACAACACTCAGGTTGGACACTTACACCTTCACCAATCTGCTTGTAGCAGCGTAGTGGAGTAGGTACTCACCAAATTGTGAGGAGTACCCTGCAGTAGACCACTATGGGTTGCAGCCATATAAAGATACAAATGGCAATAATAGTGAGAAGATAACAGTGCAGACTTAAATAGGCTATTTAACGCAAAAAGTTGTTTTAAAATTGGAGTCATAGTTCTTGACATTTGCGCTTTAATCATACATACTCTTTGGCTGGCAGAGAAAAATCTATTAGGTAAGTAAAACTTAGACAAAAATATGTTATGACTTTTGTATGGCTGCGTGTGATATATTTTCATATTTAGAGCTTGTTTATATCTTTTTAGTTAAGAGCTTCTTCAGTCAGGTTCTTTTGTTTCTTTTTCATAAGTGAATTAATTTCAAACTTTTTAGTTTCATTACTGAATGAGACGTTCAGTTTAAGGTCCCAAGGCCAGAAAACGAATACTACACAGGCGAAGTCGCAACAAAAAGCTAGTATATACTATGTTACAATGCGAAGAAACTAATTAGCCATAATCTATACAAAAGGACCAAAAAAATACCTCGACGTCAGAGGTTACGACGTCGACCATATTTATTTTTCCTAAAATCATTATAAAACTTAGGATTATGAAGACAGATCTAACGACACCCCTTTATCTTAATACATCTAGCCGTTAAAGCGCTCTAACAGAGCCGCTGACGGCGGCAATTTTTGACATTTTGCACGATGCGTCTAACGATAGCTTATTTATTAAAATCCAGCAAGCCGTTTAGCAACACAGCATTATAAATAAATAATACATTCGTACAAACACTCAAAAACATAACCCACCTTACGCAGTCGGGTAAAAATATTAATAAAGAAGATAAATATTTTGTTTCTTTAGATATAAATATTTATTTAAGGTTCAATTTGTAGGCCAAGAAGGAATTGGCGACGGCGCTGGCTTGCGTCTGCCAGAAACGTTTCACTACCTTCAGCCGGAGCTCGGACATTTCCTCACTAGAGTCGTACCTAAGGGGATACCAGATGAAACTATGGGTAAGTTTTTAAATACAACTGTGTAGATTACCTTGGTATAAAGTTTACAGGTATTAGAACATACATGCGATTTGCCCAGGGCGATACCACTCCCACATCCATTTCTGCCGTGCAATTAATGTTTTTCAACAATTGTGTTTCGGTCGGAAAGGTGTGGATGCCGGTTACACTTATACAAGAGGCGGCCATCTCAGTCCTCAGGGATAGCAACGCATTTGTGACCAGCTTCGAACGGAGCCGCTACTAACAGGACTATCACTAACACCGACTCACAGGACTTACGGTCACTAACAGTCCTTTTCCCCATGGTCCTTGGACTGTCCAACTAACATTCCTAGTAACATCTCATACTATGTGGACTAACTTCCCCGGTTCATTTTGCGGTCCTGTTCGAGGTTTGTCAGAGATGTGATGGGCAAAATCAGATGGTTGGAGCTGCAAGCTCCATTGTTTTCTTAATAACATTTTTAAAAAAGGTCAGTTAAATACTTGATGGTATGTATGTTGGTGTATATTTTCCTATGTGGGAGGCAGGGAGGTGCTATATGCATGAACGTATACACACACCATCAACAATTTTGCTCGCGGATTGTTGAAATTAGTTAATTAGATCGCCTTCGTGTTAACAAATAATCCCGTCGATCCGTTGCTCCGTTGCTGCGTGAAAGAAGTACTACAAACCGACGAACACACCGTGGCATTCATACATTTTTCATTTATCTGTTCTCAGAATCAGAAAGGCGGTCGTTACACGAACAGCTAGTGTTGCCAGTTGACAGACCGATATTTCGCAGAGGCAACGCTTACCCAACTAGCGGCGGACGGCTCATTAACCCGCACGAGGCTCTGCCGCCGTCTGTTAAGCTCGACGTGACCACGGCATTAGTCCGCGGCCGATACGCTTACCATCACTACATGCAAGACAACTTCAATGACGACGGTTGGGGGTGCGCCTATCGCTCGATGCAAACAATTTTTTCATGGTTTAGGTAAGCATAACAATAAACGCAAAGTTGTAACTGGTGGTGGATGGATGGATGGATGTATCAATGTTGGCGACCAAATACGGCCAAAATGAATAACCTAAACGCGCCATCACTTTTTCGGCAAATGTAGTGAACATAGTTACGACTGTTTTCTCGTTACTCATCAAAAACATATAATTGATATTGCTCTGGGTTTTACTAAAAAGCCAGTAAAGTGAAGTTAAATGAAATCAATATTTAATTATATGTATTTTTTCCTCTTACAGACTTCAAGGTTACACATCTGTTCCAATACCGACACACAGAGATATACAACAGTGCCTAGTTAAAATTGGGGATAAACCGTCGTCATTTTTGGGATCCAAGCAATGGATCGGTTCGACAGAAGTAATGTTTTGTTTGGAGACCCTTCTGGATGTGCAGTCTAGAATCGTCTTCGCCAATACGGGCGCGGAGCTGCAAAACTACACACCAGAGCTGATACATCACTTCCAGAAACACGGAAGTCCAATTATGATTGGTAAGTCACAACATTTTAAGGAGACTTCCTTGACAAATGTCGCTCATTATATCGTAGGCACGTTACTCCATTACAACCATGAAGTGAATTTACGCCGCGATTCTAATTTATTTTATAAATTATATGTTTGTTTAGGTGGCGGCGTACTGGCTCACACTATAATAGGCGTGGAGTATAATGATTCAACTGATGAAACGCGATATCTCATTCTGGATCCACATTACACTGGTGCTGATGACCTCTCTATTGTTTTGAGCAAGGGGTGGTGCGGCTGGAAAAACTCAGATTTCTGGAAAAAGACGGCGCATTATAATCTTTGCTTGCCACAGACTAAACTATACATATAAAACATAATAATTCACTTAAGATGTAGCTTCACAACACTCCAGAATTAACAGTCAGTTGTCAGTGCATACAATTGTTTTAATATCGAGAAATTCCTGTGATATTTATCATGTTAAGCTGCACTAATACAGAAATACATATTATATTGTTGTAAGTAAACATTGTCAACATTGTAAACATTGTCATGATTTGCTCAACGTTTTTAAACATTTTTTAAGCAACAAATTAAACAACAGTATTTTAGGTGGATGTCATGGTTTTAGATGCTAGATATTTTTTTACTTTGTGTAACATTTCAATTTTTGGGATTTAACTGTGTAAAAGCATTTTAAGATTTATTTGAAAAGGCTTGGGCAGATTATCTATATTTTTCTAATAAACGTTGAAATAAACAATTTCTTACATGAAATTATTCCCTCGGTCTACGCTAGATACGGATTTTCGCCATTCTCAATCTGTTTTTATTCATCAATTCAATGTTATGTTTTCATTTTCATAAATGTAAGATGAGAAAATAACTACATTATATAGAAATAAAAAACAAATGAGATTAAAATTTTGTGCTTTTTTTCGAGATAAACTACATGAAATCATACTATTGTGTAATTGTATATTAGGATTATGACCGAACCATGCAATAAATTAAATATTGTATGAAATCTGTTCATCCAATGTGATTTGAAGGAAGGACTCGTTATTGTTAATTCGCATTTCTATTTTATTAACGCGTTAATTTAAATGCACCTGTACTAATAACAAAAGCTGTAAAAATATTAATTATTAATGGTCTCCTATGCATTTTTAATATTGTACAAGACTCGAACGCATGTAAGCTGAATGATATTGTTATATTTTGTACCAATTAAATTATGATATAATACTTTTTTTTATTTGTAACATTGGGTAAGAAAAAATCCAATAATAGTTTACATAACATTTTTATTTACAATAATAAACAGTAACTTATTATACAACATTAATTTAAATATGTACTTATTTCTATAAATTACTTATATTTAAATCACAGAAATAAACAGTGTTATTTGGGCAAATGCAAAGTAGCCGACATATTTGTGAGGAGGGTGATGTAAGAACTTCGTTATAAAACAGATAGGTACTTTGAAGTAGCCATAGTTGATGCGAGTTAGGAAATCATCTTAATCTAATTAATTTGTTTGATTCACAAATGTTTTTTATTTCGGATAATGGATGTTGAGACGTATTTTACCTCTAATTAATTTATACCTCAATAAGGCTTAGTGTTATTGGGAAAAATAATAGTTTCGCGGTACATTTAGCACATTTTGTACTTTTCAGGATAAGGCTAACCATCTGAACAACCGAAATATTTATAGATCGCCTAATATTAAAATACACTCCCCTTTACTAAACGTAATTTTTTCGTTCTAGTCGGAAGAATAATTATTGCATCACAGCGCAAACTTAGGGCAAATTTGTTTGTTTTACGTCTATACATCAGTTTTGCATGTGAGCACAGCGGAGGGGAGTGCATTTTTAGATTAGACGATCTGTAGGTACCTATAGGAAAAAACCATATAAGCTGTTAACCTTCCGTGGGCCTGGTGCGGTCTCAGAGGCCCGGATAGACAATGAACAATAACTTAATAAGTGATATTAAGTGCATTAGCGGTTAAAAATGAATAGGCGATCTTCGCCTATAATCGTCAAAAATGAATAGGCGAAGAAAGGTACGTACCTCATACTTTTTTCAGGCATCTCACGGAAGATTATAGAAATTAAAAAATACAAACATTATACAAAAGAGCAGAATTTTTGAATTTCGAGCCATTGTTTTTGCACCATGTTTCACATTGAACCCTGATTTTTATAACTGCAAATCGCCGAGCCGTCTGTTTTAAATTAGATGAATTTAATTCACCCGCCGAAAAATTAGCGTCCATCGAATGTCCTTACCACCTACGTCGCCAGATGGAGTGTTAATGCGCTATAATGAAACAGCCGCCACAATAGTGCCTCACAACGGGTGGGTCTCGAGATGAACATATATAAAGACGAAAATCATATTCAATGTAGGTACATGCCAGACCTGCAGCGGTTGTTGTTGATGGCGCTACACGTGAAGATGTCGACGAGTACATTTATCTGGGACAAGTGGTGTAGATAGTAAATCCAACTTAGACTATAGAAAGAGGTCATTCGTAGAATCCAACTCGAGTGGGCAGCGTCGTAACTTAACATCCAAACTACCTGTGCAGCAATAGTCGCGTCATGAGATATCAAAAGATCGGGCTTCAAATTTTGGATTACCGCTGGAGAGTTAGGTAATTAGTACCTAATACGTACAAACTTAGCCACTGAAACACATATAATTCCTGGGGTTACCCAAAGGGTACCAAAGTACTGAGCTTGCGTCCTCCGACCGTAATTTTTACTTGTCTTTTTAACTGTTTAGCTAAACGTAAACCTAGTACTCGTACCTGCTACGCACAGATGGTTAAAATATTTTTGTGTTAAATATGCCCACGTCATGTCTAGGACGTATCTACGCGGGCAGCTGTCACTAGCACATAACATTTATATCATTTTACAGAGTCCGTAGACGGACTCCTAATCAGCGTTTTAAGTAAGATTGAGCGGCACCGGCACTAGTGCAGTGGCAGTGCACTGGTGTAATGCACCGCACTACTTATTTCCACTAGTCCCGGCGACGACATCGGCTGCGGCTAACGCTCTGCCGTTCCGTCGTCGGTCAGTGATTAACGCATCATATATTTTCATGATACATATCTGCTTCCCAGGTTACCAGGCCGGTGCCATGCTGGTTAGTGGAAACATATGGCCGTCAAGCTGTAATACTTTGTTATCATACACATCATTTTAACTCTGTAATCGAAGTGGTATGACACCTTTAATGCCAGTTTAAGCATAGGTTGTATTTTCATTGTTGTTTATGACAGTAAACAAGGTCAAAATTGCAGGTTTTACTGGCCTTGCCATATAAGGTATGGTAAGGCCAGTACTTATTCGTACATAAAAAATTCTACGCGCCAATGATTTTAAAACATATACTTTACGTTCTATACAATACACTCTTACTTACCACTCCAGTTATAAACGTTTAAATTTATCATCACAATCATAAAACTCGCATCACTTACAGGTAGGTATCGCAGTAAGGCATCTTAGAACACACAAAACTATAGATTGATTCAAAAGTATTAGCAATGTTTAACACCTTGAACATTTAATAACCAATTGAATATTTATTGAAGATAAATAACAACGCTTTGGGCATACTTACTTACACTTGTCACTATAGGATTTCTAAATCACAATGCCGAATCTGAGGAAACTTTTTCTGTAAAGAAAAATGCAATAAATTAGTATTTGGTATATGGTTGATGCCAGTGCAGTCTGTTGCTGACTTAGACCATATAGCGTATTGCTGACTACGATGCGGAGGAAATTTTTGAGACGTAATATCTGCTATTGTTTTTACCGGAAGTACTATAGAACGCTTATATTGCATAACTCATAATAGCCCTACAGGAGCTAGAGGCACTTAAAGTAGATAAAGCGTACCATTTTGCTTGAATATGCTTTCAAAGTGTCTTTCAACTTTGAACACATCAAAAATCTACGAAAGTTACGGCATATTCACCGTAATTACGACACATTCCTGTCGTCTTACTTCTGCAAGTCTGCTGCGCCAGAAAATAATAAAACGTGCTAGCAAATGTTAGACAAAAACTAGCTGTAAACTACGACATTCCGAGTAATACAACGAACAAACACGACTGAAAAGTTATGGCGGCGGTATCTCCCTGGTTGACCCGTATAAAATATTATATACGAACAAAAATATTTTACGTACCCTTAGTTTTAATTCTATCCTATCGATTTCGCCACCCAACATGTCCACTATATTTTCGCCGTGTTTCAAGAGGAATGCTTCGACATCGTCTATAGTTTCAATTTTTTTCATATCCTTAAAAATACATTACGAGTAAATATTACTAATTTAAAAAGATAAGTCATTTTAACGTGTTGCAACTTTTTTCAAATAAACTTTACCTCCATTAAGGCATTCAAATCATGTTTTTCTAAATATGATCTCGTAAGGGCTCTTCCATCGAAGTCCACTTCGGCCTAAAACAGAAACCAAATGAGTACTCAATATTCCAGATAGCGCATCAACAAAAAGTCGACTTTATCTTATCTCTGTTAACCTTGTATCTGATGAGATTACTTCCAATGTCTATTCCCTTTACGTCGTGGATAGCTCGAATCATAAAATCTCTTTCCAATACACTGTTTATTTCATCTAATTGTTCCTGCGGTATCGATCTGAAACATAGAATTCTAACTAAGTTATGAGTCCCTTTTATATATGGCAGGGCACAGGTCTCTCTTTACAACTGAGGAGGTCTGGAGCGTACTCCACTCCTCTTCAATGCGGATTGGTAGAATAGGACTGTACAAGGGTCTATTAGTTAGTTAATCCTGTTAGTATGCTAGGTGTTATTATGAATAATAGCTTGAAAAGCTCGAGGATATCCATAGTGTAGCTTATCTGCCAGCTGCAATATGGGAGTGTAGTTCGAAGACATCCATTTGTACCTTACCTGCTGGCTGCGAGATGGCAGTGTACCTCGAGAACATTCACAGTGTAGCTTACCTGCCGCTTTCGAGATGGCAGTGTAGCGCGAAGATATTCAAAGTGCAGCTCACCTGCCAACCAGCGCCCCGACGTTGCTTAGGATGATGAAGGAGGCGACGCCGCCGAGCAGCGTGCCTACCAGTAGGCTGCCGACGGCGTCTGGCAGCGGGTTGCCCGTGTACTGCGAGATGGCCATGCAGCTCGCCGCTACCACCACCCCCGCCACCGCTGCTGTGTCTTCCAGCAACACCACGTTCACCGATGGATCGGAGCTGCGCATTACTGAAAATTACACCATTATTTTTAGACGCATAGTAAAAAAAACTAAGAAGAATAATTGCTAGTGAGTTGTATAATTTGAAACAGGTACAGGATCGCAGATTTTTAAACACTCGTTGCTTAGCTTTTGTATTGTTATGTTAGATCCGCATTTTCATCAACCAGTATCATATACAAAAAACACATGAAATTGGTCCATGGCTTTTTCGAATGGACAGTTACTGTTCGCGCTTTAGATCCTAATAAAGCCTCTAACAAGCAAACACAGAAACGCAGCAGCCAGAGGGATGTCTTTTTTTTGTTTCTGATTTCATTCATATTGTAACTAGCACAGTGATCAACTTCAATGTATTAAGAATGAGAAGGGTATAAAGCTTTCTTAAGGGTATTTATTAATCTTTTACAACATTTATACTATTGAGTTTTGTCAAGTTTTGTTTGATAATAATTTGTTAGTTTATTTATTTCTTACTATATTCATAAAGGGTGACGTTTGCTTCTTTAGCACCTTTCCGGATAGCGTTCAGTGCTACCATCAATGTCGCACCTTCTGAGACCACAGCCCCGCCCAACACGAAGTATGCCTAAAATTACATGGTCAGAAAAATTTCATTCAAGTAGTCTAAGCTGCAATTTATTAAATCATTCAGAATCTATCACTAAGAACTTTATGAATAGCTCAGATTGGATGGCCAACAGCAAGACAGAGGAAGTCACCTAACCCAATAGAGCAGAGCCCAATGGTTACCTCTAACTATCACATAAACATTGCCTTTGAAACAAGGAACATTGAGTCATCACATTTTTAGAACTATTTAAGCACTGTTGTTTAAAAACCTAAATGTTTTAACTCTTCGCATAACTTCAGAAGGTAGTGTGACTTTACACATGCTCGATTTCAACTCGAAGCCAACTGGTATGCCGTATTAATTTTCGGAAAGTGATGTGCAGTTAGAAGAGGGTAAGAAAAGGCATTGAATACTACAAAAAAAATTATTACCCAGTAGAAATCATGAAGAGGCTGTGGGTCCAGAATCCCTGTCACTCCGTGATAGAAGGAAAGCCCACAGCCGACACAGAAGATGCCCACACCTGATATCAATGAAGAGACATATCTCATGTTTGTGTAGCCGTACGGATGGTCGGGGTCAGCAATCTGTCAAAACAAGATTAAACAATACAAGCAACATTTACATGACAGTAGTTAAACTATTTCTACTATAATAAACTAATTAACATTCTCTTACATTACCACAGTTCTGTTTGTGGTTGTTTGCAATGGTCACAGTACATGAGACTAAGACCTAGCCATGAACACTTCATACACACACATATTTATTATATAAATGAGGCTAACAAACAAAAGATTGACCTTACCTGAACAGATTTATGAATTCCATAGGCCAAGATTAGTTGATTAACAGTATCAGCCAACGAATGAATGCATTCGGAAAATAAACTATGCGATCCAGTGTAGAACCATGCACATAGCTTGAATACAAAGTTACATCCATTTCTGTAACACATAAATTCAATTTTAATACAATTCAGACTACGACATTGGCAGATTGGAATAATGCATGGTTCCTAACTGTGATATAGATATTTACCAAACAATATTATATATTATAAAATATAACGACAATGATATGTGTGGCAACAGACACAGTTTTATATGCAGTAGTGTATTCAAATAACCAAACCCGCTGTTGAAATACTTAGGATAGTACTTTGGTAAGCTAGATTTACTAGCATTAACCTATTTCACTACAGTACAGAAAACATACATTGCAATAGCAGTAAGAACAACTCGGCCTGATGTTGTTCTCAAACCAACTTCCTCTACTCCATGTTTAAGACGCGTGTGACTCATTTCCCTCCTATAGTTTCGGAGCCTCCTCTTAACAGTAAATACATCTGAAAAAGAATACAAATACAACACAAATCCAAACATATTTAGTAAACAAAGTAATTTTCAAAAATGCTCTAGAGATATGTGGCTTTTAATCTTAATTAAAATTGAAACTTGACGACTCGGTGGCGCGTTGGTCAGTGGCCCTGACTAACGAGCCGAGGGTCCTGGGTTCGATCCC
>DWLO01004241.1:0-10165 GCA_018245335.1 Dalla quadristriga | reverse complement strand
GTTTCTACGCATAAAGCTAGTTAACATTAGGTCCGACTGACCGTTTACCGGGACTACAAATGAGTCGGTTGCAAAAGAGGCATATATTATGTATTTAAATAGTGCTGTTCGCATTACGGCGACCCGATAATACTGTCGGCGGCGACTTATTTACCGGACGTACAGCCACAATTTCGGTTGGACCGTATATAATATTGACATACTGCATTGTATTGCGAAGATTAGGTCAAATTCGGCAGCGTATAGTGTGAACAGCAAGACCCGATAGCCGGTTAGCGGTAAAAAAGTCGGTCCCGCCTAATGTGAACTAGCTCTAAGACCCTGAAGCTTCTAAGTTTCAACGCCGTATAAAAAACATCTTTAACTTGTATTTCATTGACGAATTCAGTTAATTAAACCCAAATAATTGATAAACAATAATAAAATAGTAATATTTAAATACGAGTATAGGGCGATGATTATATGGATTCATGAACGCATTCGAAGGACTGATAGGAAACGCTGTAAAATTGAACAGGCGAAATAATGCGCGAGCGAAACGGTCGAGCTTTAAACAAACTGCGTTTTGAACTTCGAACCATTGAGCTCCGAGTACAAAATTAATTCGTCGAGCCCGTTATTTACTTTGTTACTTTGTGCGCTTAATTGGTGTCGACAAGCGAAGACATGGAGTTAATTCGTAGATTAATATTTAATGACGGCTCACAGCGCTCTCTCCCTAAGCACTCGGGAGCTTCAATGGCGCCTCGGGCTTAAGTTTGCTCCAGCCATTATTTTAAACAAGAACACTGCTGGCTCTTACATTATTTAGCTACGCGCGGAAATGTAGGTTCTAGGAAATTGAATTTGTTTCAGTGCCCCGTGTGTGATAAATGTTAATGTTGAACTAATGTCATAGTTGGCTGTTGATGTTTCCGAAGTAATGTTTAGAATCAGTATTCGGGTTTAAGGTATCCTATGAACCTTTACGTGTCTCAAATTATCATTCTACCTATTTATAGAATAGAATATATTTTTACTGGGAATAAAGATACATATTTGTTAAAATTCAAATCAATCAAACAAACGAACAAACTTTCGCAATTTATTGTATTTACGAGCGTCATTTTAGTCGAATGCGTAATGTTTATCGGATACCCCGTAGTATCAGACTGCCTCAAAAAAAATCACCCATAGATATTTTCTTTTCATCGTCATTTTGTGATTAAAGGGGAGGGGAACAAATAGCCAGTATTATTTTGAAGTGGTACAGATTTGAAAACGGTTGTTGTAGTAGTTACTTGAAGGAAATATGAAAACCATACTAGGTGCCGTATAAAACATTAATACAGCTAACAAGTATAGCAGAATATAAAATATTTTACTGACTTTTTAAATTAAAAGTTTCAAATTTAGATCTACAGTAGCTATGACTGGCAAATAACTTGCATTTGATGTTTCTATACATTGGATACTCCATCGGACACGTTATATAAAAAAATCATGCAATTAAAAATGCATGAATGCTGGCATGCATGATGAACCTTGACATTTTTATTTTTTAAAAACCGAACACGGCTGTTTAAATTTTAAATTTGAATTCTTCCACCCGCCAGCGGCCATGTTGACAGACGGGCCACGCTCGCTAGCTGGATGAATTTTTCGCACAATTGAATTTGTAACTAATCCGCTGTCTATTGTAGCGTCTGTACCATCCGTTTAAACAGTATTAAAATATCTCAATTTGTATTACGTGGGTTTAGAAGATATTATATTTTATTCGTAGCGTATTTTCAGATTCGTATTTAACAATGTTTATACCTATTCCTCCTTCAGCTTTACCGACATAATTTTGCTGTGAAACGGACTTAGAGCACAGTTAATTGTTACAGAAGGTTTTATCTAATCAAATCTATCAAAAAGCCTATGTCTTGCCACCGCCGTATGTATCGTTTTGTGTATAAAAGATCTCGCACCAAAATCGCGTACGAAAATGACGAAAATTATACGCCCGTGAAACATAGTAATCCATCTCTGTTGCGATTACTGCAATGTGTATGGGAAAGAACAGGCTAGCAGAAAGGCTCCGGTTTCCGGCTCTTCGGAAAGGAACGCGCAACTCTCGCCTCAGTACTGGATACAATACAAGTTTAGAACTTATAGCAACCTATGCTAATGGCCTTTACCTGTGCCTGATATAAAGATGTGCCGTCTATAATAGCCATTTTCCTGTGCCAACGAGGAAAGATCATTATACTAACCTTATACTAACGAATACTGACAAACTAACATTCCTATTAACATCTCATACTAACTGGACTAACATCCCCAGTTCCTTTTACGGTCCTATTCGAGGTTTGCCACTGATGTCATGGGTGGAGCTGCATGCTCGTTTGCTATCTGGATCAATTACAAAAGAAAAAAAATGGGTGTGGCAAATCAAACCAAATCTTTTTATTTCATTATAAGGTACGTAACATACGCTTGAGAAACGTCACAACATTAAAAGAACATAATACATTGACACTTAAAATGCAATTCGTCACTGATCTAGAAATCACTGACCAATTCCCTGTTAACACCTAATCATGTCGTGATAGACAATAATTGTTACCGCAAGTACCGGCAGTGTTACCGCCCCGTACACAGGTTCTACCACAAGTCAAATCCACATCCAAACACACATAACATACTGCCACAAGCACATAACACCATGACGGTTACACAAAAAAATATTACAGAAATAATTCCATCGTCACGAAAGTTGGAGCAAGTGCGTGTCCTCTAACAATGTCGATGCAATATCGATTACCGCACTTCCGCGACTCGATGCCGCACTCGCATTCGAAACGCTTTGGTTTCCTTCTCGTTTCGTAATCGTATTGTTATTGGGATAGGTTGCGAAGTAGATAACGAAAGATAGTGGCTAGCCATGCTTTTGACGAGTTAAGCATTGCGATTCCTGCGATTGTTTTATTGGCTACAACGGCCCACTGCCGGTCACTCAGAAGTGGAGCTCATAACTATGCTGCTCCAGTGCGCCCCGTTACAAAAACAAATAGTTTAAGGAGACTATATTCAACCACAACCAAAACAAACATCTCGAATTTGAGATGTGTTTTCAGATGTCTATGGGCGTCAGTGGATGGTAGGACTGCATGCGCGTTTGATATTCTTATGACATAAAAAGAAAAAGGCAGTTGTGTGGATGGGTCACATTTATTTATTACATATAATATAAATAAATTAGTCAGTTATAAATAATCTTTTAAATTCGAATCTGTACGGCAATTTCCACTCTGAGGTATTTTTTTTATATTGTTAAGACTACGTTAAATCAGCAATCCTAACCGACTAATTTTCATACCACTTGTCTTATACAAACAAGACTAATTAATAATACTAACTACTACTAATAGTGTCTTGAGCCCTATTCGAGGTTTGTCACACATGTCACTGCACGCCCGTTTGCTATCTCATAACAAATACTCCATGGTCGGTATTATTTTATATACTCTGGGTTAATGTCTCACCACAAGAAACTATTGCTGATCCATCGACGCATACTTGAATTCGAGTTATTGATACAATTTTAATTATCGCTAAGAAAATTTAATCTATTTTACAAGAATCCAGGATGTTTGTAATATTTCTTTTATTGCATTACGTGTCACAAATTACTATTTGACTGGCTGACTGACTGACTCATTATTAAAATTTTGACCAGTACCATAACACCGCTTCCCAAACTTACGAAGTCGCAGGCAAAAGCTAGTCTTGCATATATTCCAACCAAATTGTCCAACAAAACTGCACCTTACACACTACTTTTTGGCCAATTAATCTAAATATTTTCCGAGAGGAGCGGTTAAAAAATACCTCTTACCACTTAAGAAAGGTTTTTACGCATCTTAGTCACGCGGTATTATAAGGACTTGTGGCATATAAAAGGCAAACTTTTAAGTGTTCATTACGATATTTATGTCCGTACTTGAAGATGCATGACCGGTCAAGCCTCTTAACTCGAACGCATCCATTATGCTCAGAATGTTTGCCTACATGATATCACAACAAGGAAAAAATTACTGTTTTATAAGTTTGTGGTTAACATTTTCCATTTATATTCGAATTTATATTTTAGTTACCTTCAGTTAAGCTAAGATGAGCTTATAGATCATTAATCACCTTTCTTCACATTACCCACGGAACTAATTTATAGATATCCTACCCGCTTTAACATAAATGGAAACATTTCTATTAATGACAATACCATACGTTTGTCCGCGGCATGCGATGCATGAATAAATAACTTTGCCTGACGACGTATCCGTTTATTGTTTTATATCTTATTCATAATCTATAAAACTACAACATTGCGTCTGTACGTTCAAAATAACCATAAAATTGAGGTCTCATTTATAAAAACCAGTCTGTTGTAAACTATTTAAAACTACTCGTAAAGCATTATTAGGTCTGCCAGTTTGACAATGGATTTTGAACCCACGTTGATGCAAACGTCTCATAAAATCCGTTAAATGGTGTGGAAATTAAGAATAATATCGCCGCGCCAATGAGAAGCCTATGTCCAACACAGCCTTTAGGCCCATTTTCGATGACAGCGACGGGCGACAGCCGGTCGTTCATATTAAACAAAAGAAGGGAGAACCAATTTTGTATGGTCGCCCCGCTGTCGTTGATAACGTGGCCTAAAGGTTGATGGATGAATTGATAAATGAATAATAAAAAACAACACGAAGCCGGTCTTCAAATCCGTAAACGAATTAAAAAAAAACTAAGTAGTAATAATGTTAATGTTAAAGAAGTTGAGGGCGGTAACTAGTTTAAGAATACATTTACATGAGCACGGTACCTGTGATAGAAACTGCGGTTTCCCCTGAGACATCCGCAATATCAAACACGCACGTCATGGTCTAGTCCAGACCTTAATTAAAACGGATGTAGCCATTAAATTATCATTTCTGATTTATGTGACAGGGTGGGCGGAGGCTTATTGTGTCAATATAATCAATTGCCAATAGTATCGCTCTTACGTGTCCTATAACGAAATAAGGCGTTTTATTTTCCGTAACATTTTTGCCGCGTTTAGCTGTCATTACATAATCATACATAACGCGTTTGTTTGAATAAGTATTGATTTTCCTTTTTTATGTTTACCCGTCCATCCATCACTGCTGGACATAGGCCTACACTAATCCTACACATGTATGCTAAAACACAATAAAAAAAACGGATTTTCTTGCAAATTCAAACTCTAAAGAGTCCAAAAAGTAATTTTTTATTGGAAGAGTGAACTAGGGAAAGAGGGAAGAGAGAACCCGAAACTTTTAAAGTACTTTCAGATATAGTCAATTAATCTTATTAATTTTAAATAATCCCTTAAGGTTATTATTTGAAGGTTAGATGAACATTTTTTATCAGATCTTCATACAGTAACACTAAATTATTATTATTTGAATGTTTTTTTGCCAAATGGTGCAGTTACAATGCTAGCAAATGTTTACTTAACGTTCATTAAGAGTATAGGTACTTATAATGAAATAAATAAATACTCTGAAAAATATTTAACTCTGTGCTCTAGTTTAAACACACCCTAAGGAGAAAATTTGTTAATTGCCCTTCACAGTGAGACAAGTCGGCTACTGGCGCTACAAAAAGCAAGTGTTCCCGGTATACCAGAAGGATCCGGCATAATGACGATGGCGATGTCGCTGAATCAATTTCCTGGCATTTTGTTACATCGCGATCGCGATATTAAAATGCTCCGAGCTCCCGTTCTCATGATTTCAATTGAAAAACTCACATCGCGCAAAAGATAATGAAGTTCTTAACGACGACGGACGGACTGACAAGAGATTTATTGCCCCAATAATGACTGGTGGTTAAATGAAAAAAGGACACAAAATACACGCTGAGATTGTATTTAATTGCACGCAGCGTGTTCCGGGCGAGTCACGTATGTTATAAGAAGCGAACGAGAGCACAGCAATTCATATTAGCGCTAACAATAATTCCGAAAGACATATTTCCTCGTAAGCTTTCATTTGAATCTGATTTCGTTCGCTCAAGTTTTTACGCTACGTATAAGGGCACGGAATACAATTTGTTGCAAGTTCCCGAGCATGGGTTGTGTTGACCATGTTTTGCCCGTTCCGAGTTTTCGAGCATTACAATTTATAATAGCAAAATCCCTACATTAACTGAGCGCAGGGCAGTGCGCCAGGCCAAGTTACAGCAAGCATGCCAGTGCGTATCTTTACATGAACCAATTCACTGTGTTATTCTCACCCTCATTCATATCTCTTATATAGGTTTTTGAAATTTTAAACATAGACTCAGCTTATTTTACTTAAGACATGTAAGAAATTGAGTTCTAT
Organism: Dalla quadristriga; assembly: GCA_018245335.1. Classification (NCBI taxonomy): domain Eukaryota; kingdom Metazoa; phylum Arthropoda; class Insecta; order Lepidoptera; family Hesperiidae; genus Dalla; species Dalla quadristriga. The sequence goes on along the minus strand of DWLO01004241.1, from coordinate 3,791 downwards.
CAAATCGGCCGAAGTTTAAAGTTTGCATTTTTTTTACCGATTGTATTCCAAATTATCTTTTTTTTTAATGAGGCGCAATTACGTGACTGACTTGAAAGACAAAATCCAGAAGAAAACTGCCCAAGTGTAAAGCAAAACTAAAAGAGAAGTGTCGCTCATGAAAGTGGGAGCGAAGTGATTATGGACTAAAGAATGAGCAGACTTCGCCGCAGTGTAGATTACTACTTTGATAAGCTGCATTTTTTTGAAGGGGGTTAGGGACTTGGCCCGTTTTCACAGTTAGGTTTTTGTTTGGAACTATCATTATGAAGAGCACGACCAGTTAATGTATTTATTCAAAATATTTTCTGTATTCTATACTTCTCCAGCTGGTATACGGTTCTCCCATTTTGATATTACAAGTAAATTAAATGTGACCATTTTAATACAACGCAGAACGGCGCACTTATCATTATTTGGCTCAATTTCTATTTTCTTTCGTGAGAGACATAGAACTTAGATTTAGAGAAGTTTAACTTTATTTTTATCATAAGGAACCTTCATTTTTATATGTACCTACTACCAACGGATGTAACTGTCTGTAAAGCGTTGTGTAGCAAACGAGCATGTAGCTCCACCCATGCGCTGCCGCCCGTGACATCTGTGACAAACCTCGAATAGTACCGTAAAAAATGCGAATTCTGTAATGCGAATGAAAAAATTAAGTCCACTTTTAATAAGCTCCTAACTAACGAACTCGAACCAAGGCTTCCAAAGAGAGCCCAAAAGCGGATTCGGATATCGCGATGAAATAGGCGAGTGTAAATGTTTACAAACATTTTCTTTAATAAGGCATTACGTGCTGCGTGCCTCGATTGTGCGACGCGACACAGCTTCGCCGGAAACGGGGACAATGCGCGGGATGACGCTGGCATAAAGCTGTGATACATTACCTTCAAAATATGTGGTAAAATGCGAAAGCGGTGATATCCACTTACCATCAGGTGGCAGTCTGCTTGTTCGTTAGGCAATAATCTATAAAAAAAAATATATCCTAGTGGTTAGTAAGGACTTCAGTCTCCTACCCGGGGGGTCCGGGGTTCAAATCCCAGGCACACACCGATCTCTTTTCTAAGTTTTGTGCATATCAAGTAATTGAATAATCATCTGCTTTCGGTGATGAAAAACATCGGGAGGAAACCTGCATGTCTGAGAGTTTTCCATAATGTTCTCAAAAGCGTGTGATGTCTGCCAATCCACACTTGGCCAGTGTGGTGGACTATGGCCTGACCATTCTCACATTGAGAGAAGACTTTTGCTCAGTAGTGGGCCTTTGATGGGTTGTGATGATGATGATGTGGTAATTAAGATAAATTCAAAAAAGAATTATATGTTATCTGCCTATTTCCACTATGTATTAGTTTTAAATAAAAAATGTAAGCAGATGGCAGTGGGGTTATAATGACGCATGATTAGCTGTCGCGTGTTCGTTCATTATCATACCAAAGTCATAGTGTAAAAATTATTGTAATTGTCTCACTAACCCTGTTGTTTGTTTTTAAATGTGCATGATACAGTATTTGTAACTGTACGGGTGCGTGTTTACGTGTATTTGCATTTAGAGTGCAAAAAAAAAAAGTATGTGGGAAGGAGACGCTACATGCAAGAAAGTATACACCATCATACGTTTTTCTTGCAGAGTGTTGCAAAGTAGGTTAAATGTAACTTTATAACATACTTCTTGGTTATTTTTGTGTGATTAAGTAGGTGCTTATATCACAGTCTGTTATCAGTGTTTAATTAATCGTCTTATTAGAAGCCATTTAATTATGCTCTTCTTCCAGGAACGTTTGAAAACCTTTCGTTAGTTTTATTTGAAGTCAGTCCAAGAGGCGTTGCTATTCCTGAGGACTGAAACTATCGCAACTGTAACCGCCACGAAACAAGCACGAAATCACGAATCAAAAAGCTTAATAAAACAATTTTGTCACTACAATGTCGCCATGTGAACAAGGCATTACTTGTATGGAAGGCAGGACAACACGGCAGCTCTATGTCGAGATAGTGTCGCTGAGCTCACAAAACAAAGCCTTATTTAAGCTGACTGCACACACACCATGACTATTCGCCTCATTCATACATTTGATTATCTCATGCCACTGTGCCCACGGCCCATGGCGAGTGCGACCTCTTTCCTTCATTGGTACTAAAATTTTCTTTGTACTTGTTATTTGTCTATTTTTTTGTGTAATGATGAAATAAATAATTTTTCTTTCTTTCTTTTTTTCTTTCTTACTAAGCGAGCGATGATAGCATAGTGGTTAAGACTTTGGCCTCCTACTCAAAAGGTCCGGGGTTCAAACCAGGCCCGCACCTATGAGTTCACTTTAGCCGCATATTGACGACAGCGAAGGGCGGAGCGGACAGCGGGACGATCATAATATTAATACATTAAATAAATAACAAAAAATGTGAGTGTCTGACCGTGATAATAAAATTAGGGTCAATAATTAAATAATATATGCTATTTATATGACATCTAAACAAAATGAACCGTTTTAGATTTTTTGTCTGTCTTTCTGCGTTTTTTTTAATATGCTCCGTAACCGCTAATCGGATTTTGATTGAATTTTCAGGGATTATAGAAGGTACATGAACTTACGGCATATATTTATGTTTATCTCAATATCTCAATAGTTTTTATAGTTACAGACCTTAGCGTCTGTACCCCTTTGCACTGTTTCACAAAATTCACGCAGGAGAAGTCGCGAGCTCTCCCTAGTATAAAATAAAAAATGGGAACCAATGTTGTATGATCGTCCCGCTGTTGCCCCGCCTGTCGTTGAAAGCGCGGCCTTAGTTATGTGCGTTTTAAGCAGTTAAATATCATTTGATTTAACGGTTAAAGAAAACATCGTCGGGAAACCTGCATGCTTGAGAGTTCTCCACAATATTCTCAAAGATGTGTGAAGCTGGCCATCCACACTTGTTCAACGTGGTCGACTCTATAGTCGATGGTTAGGCTATCCTAACCATTCTCATTCTGAGTTCGTTTCGTCGTTCCGTTTTTCCATTCAAACTTTCATCTCAAATTCTATTTAAATAAAATCTATTCAAATTTGCCTTTAATACCTAGTAAATGTTTTTTTTGTAAAAAACTCCCTTCAAATATCTCGACACAACAAAACAACTTGATACGTTGCTCCGTGGAAGAAGGACAAACCAACAAACCGAGAAACCAACAAACACACTTTTGCATTTTTAATATTACCAAGGATACCTATGTAGCTACTCAGCGAGGCGTGTCGCGGTTTGAACTCAATCGCCCACTTAATCCGCCACTATTATAGGGTACAAAGGAGCCAGCGAACGGACCGACAACCTCTCGATAATACGTGTAATTGCTTTATCGGCGTCCTTCTCGCGTCCTTGCTTTCACTGATAACGCCACCGCTCGCCGGATATCTCTTATATAATATTTGCTATCGACTTGATAAAAATCTTTTGTTAAAGGTCACGTTTTTGTCCCGATCCAACGCTCGCGTATCGACAGCCTAAGTACGAACTCTGACGGTGACTAATTGTAAAAAAAAGTGTTTATTAACAGTCGCTTTTAGGACAGTTATTTTTAACTTCGGTGATTGTCAAATACATCTAGTAGACATAGACGTGTGACAAACCTCGAATGTACTGTGCGATGGACTGTTCGTTAGTTAGTTAGTTGTTCCTGTAATATAACATGTTAATATAAATGTTAGTTGGTAAGTAGGTATTCGTTAGTAATTGGACTGTGGGAGGTAGGACTGTTGGTG
>DWLO01004240.1:0-10166 GCA_018245335.1 Dalla quadristriga | reverse complement strand
GTCCCGGGTTCGATCCCCGGCCGGGGCAGATATTTATTTGGCAGATAAATATTTGTGCTCGGGTCTTGGGTGTTACATTATGTTGTTTTCTGTGTGTGTCCGCCACCCGAAACACAGGGAATCCTAGTGCGCGGGTGTAAATGTGTAAGCGTCTTTTTATTATTATTTAAATTTTCATAATATATACCTAAATTTTGACAGAAGACAATGACAATAATTGTTTTCGCCCCTTTTCTCTATCAAAAACTAGCTATACGAAAATTAAATACCTCTTCTTAAAAACTCACAAAATATTTTGGGCTTATGAAATGTTTTTTTCCGAATAGATACCTACTGATTGTATACGATCTTTCTATGGTAGATAAAATAATTAATCAAACGTTGTAATTCCATAACATTATAACGTCTAGGTGTGACAAAGCAAGAATAGATCAAACCGCGATTTGCTTACGATAAATCGAAAGTGGTCGAGCATTCTTGTACTTTTGCATATTTATTCATTGTAATTGCAACTATTTGAATAAGGAACAGTTACTGCACTAAGAGACCTGTATTAACATAATAATCGTATATTTGTCGACAAATCGTGTCTGTATACCACAATGTGTATTTAAATCGAATATAAATTCAAAAATGTCAGGTGACACCCATTATCTTATCTTACGCGTATCGGTACTGACCACAAGACGTGAATGACCCAACAGGTACCTAGTAGTACTATGATTCAGAATACTTTTACGATGAAAGGCGTGTTTTTTAGTTGTCAATGTTGTCATTACGTTATGTTAGACTATTTAATGATATATTGGAAAATATTGTCGTAAGCATAGGGTAAACATATACTCGTACTAACAGGGTGTTCTAAAACTCAACTGTAATAATGCTACAAGTACGAATATATAATATAAAAATCGACAAGTCAGTTTATAAATTATTAGTGTCACCTGAGTATTTAAGAAATGTATTAAGTACTTTATTTTATTTTGTTTTAATTATGGGTTAATTTTTATTCACAAAACTATTTGACAGATTAAGAAAACAGTAAAAGTATAAAAAAGAAAATAAAACTAATATTATTTTTTAACTAAAATATTATATACGAAATATGTCATCCAAAACTCCTCCATGTGGCATAGTGCCCAGAACGCTGTCAGCGTTGCCTCTTTGTATGGCAATACTTATTTTTTGGGTAAAAAAGCTGCCAGCCCTCCGGTCACCCGACGTAAGAATAAGCCTGGTCGATTTCATGTCATTAATTACTCGTTTCATTCAGAAATACATATGAGCTATTTGTTACTAGTTTTCGTATTTAAATCTGTACCTAATAGAAAATTAATAATTACATGTTTAAATTTAACAAAATTATCTTAATCTTTAGTTAGTTTTATTTTTGTTAACAAACACTCAATGATTTGTGACACAAAATATCTATCGCAGTATCATTTCATCTGTAATAATATTGCATATTTAATTTTAAATACGCAATCATTAATAATTCCTGCTTATACTCACATTTTCTAAATCAGAAAAAACCTCAGTTAAATGCTGTTTACAAAGCGTTCCATATTAGTCCTCATAAATTGTAACTTGTTGTTCACTATCTATGACGTCTCGGATCAAGCTTTGTTGAAAAACAAGACACAAACACTGGAACCTCGTAGATTTGCGCCTTTGTTTACTCCACGATTGCGTGACAAACAGAAATTAGCATCACGAGTAATGTGTACTAATTGTGTCAGCATAAATCCCTTTCATACAACCACACATTGTTGTTATTTTTCCAAATCGAAATGAATATGTACTATGCATGTATTGATCGCTATCAGGTAAATTATTCAGTTATAAGCATCGGTTACAATCCATCCCATTGTATTTTTAAATTTTAGTAAAATAGTGGGTACATTTTTAGTGTTTTGAACTCTTGATTCAAAGATGATAATTTTATGCAACTGCAGTGAACTCAAAGCTATTTACGTATAGTTTATTTTTATTTTTTATGAAATACTCTCGTACTGCAATAAAGCTAGCAAACAGGCATGCTGGGCCTTCTTAACTGAGTTCGAACATGTACAGTTAGTTTACGTTAACGTCTCGAACTAACTTCTACTTTTGTATCGCCTCATAAATCTAATCGAATCAAACTTTAGAATTCAAAATCAACAATATCGGAAGGTAAGAAAGCATATTTACATAAAAATCTTAAGCTATAAAAAGATTAATTTAAATCGGTTCACAAACGGCGAAGATATCGCGTAACATACAAAAAAACATACATTCGAATTTATAACCTCCTCCTTTTTTGAAGTCGGTTAATAAGAGGCGTTTCCTCTAAACAATTTAATATTCAACTCAATTCAATACACACTAACAGGATAAACAATGCAAGTCTAGCTTTGAATAAAATTTTCATAGCAGTACATATAATATCTTGAACATCCTTCTATGACGTAACGCAGAACCCATAAGGCAGACAGTGTGGGACCGACTTTGCTTAAACGTTAAGAACAGGCTACATCGCAGGCGAGAAACGATTAAAGAGTAGAGCAGGTAAGTTAACGAAAAAAAAACATTTTGATATTTTTTTTTTAGTATTAGTGATAAGGACAGGGACATCATCTTCGTTAAGGCCGAAAGACAGAATCTTACCAATCAATAAAATTGTCTGTCTGTGATATTAAAATAAAGGTCAATAATTAAATGGAATATGCTATTTACATCTAAACATAATCAACCATTTTTATAATTTTTGCTGGTATATCTGCGTTTTACTGTCGCGAATAGGCCCCGAAACCACTAAATGTATTTTGGTGAAATTTTCAGGGATCGTAGGGAGTACACTAACTACTACTAACTATTTACTGCACAGGTTTTGTTTTATCTCAATATCTCAAACGGTTTTTCAGTTATAGACTGTTATAGTCTGCACCCCGTTTCACTGTTTAAAATTTTCCTTATTTTGTGATTTCACGCGGGCGAAGTCGCGAGCTCTACCTAGTATCTAAATATAAAATCAGAACTGAATAAATAATTGCGGTACATATCCATTTTACTTTTGAATTACATCAATGGTTCTGTCAATTTACAATACATATTGACATTTATTTAGATGTTATCAACAGTAGAGCAGTAGAGCAATCAAATGCCAGCCATAGATATATGATTTTAATTTAATTGTAGTGCTATATTCTAGGGGCACGATGATTTTTAATCAAATATATTTTTTTTTAGCTAGCGAGTAATTATTTTGTCCTCTATCGCTTACATACGCGGTAAAGTCAAAGACGTGGTAAGGCCATATAATTCTTATTGTGATAGTTTATTTGGCACTTGTTTGGCCGATGAATGCCAAACAGGCAAGTTCCATGACCGCCCGCGTTCATCCTTTTTATTTCTCATGCATGAAGTGCGTATACGTGGATATTATGCTATGTGATAAAACTAGAGAGTACCTCGTAATGGACTGTATTAGCGAGAAGCTAAGAGGCAGCGTGAGAGATTTATTGAGAAAATTTCTTGAATGGGAATGAGTAGATATGCTAATACTGAAGTAATATTTGCAACTACATATAAATGAAATTACTGCACTTGCATCTCGGTATACCTGGTCAGGTTAAATATTTAACATAAAACGAAAACGGTTTTGTCAGACACAGAAATCAGTTATTAACTAACACGTTTTTATACAATACAGAGAAATGCAATATGGCACAAAATGAATGGAAATAAAAAAAGAAAATGTATGATATATTTTATTTGTTTTACTGTTTAATCGGTAAACCGAGAAATGCATATGGCATGCAAAGTTAATGAAAAGCTTTAAACACCCGTGCAGAAACTATCACCAATGAAATATGATCTGCGCGATTTAGTTTCACAGTGAAATTTGAATACACTTGGAGCTATGACTACAAATGATAAATATACTTTTACAGCTTTAAATTAAAAATAATATAGAAACATTCCATTATTTTTGAAACCAACAATGCATAGAGCAGTTACAAGCAGTGATAAATAAAAAGCTGAAGTGTTCGCACGCGTGAAGTAGCGAGCAGCCGCGCAATATATTGCGCTCGCGGTTTTATTGCTGGTGTACGCGCTCATACTTATCTACGGCCTCTGTTTAAAATCTTGTACGAGACTGATATTTTCTTTTACGACTTTTGTACTACTGGGAATTTAAACTTCATAATGTTAAACGTGCGTGCACGCGTATAATTGTTTTTTAGCGTCTTGTTTTACCGCAGCACGCGAAATTTATTGCACATTTTAAAAGGTTTCACTTATTTTGCTGCATATGCAAACGCAGTAAGACTATGTAATTTGAATAATACGTTATAAACCTAAAAATACTATGGATACACAACGTTCGGGAAAGTCTTTGAACATTGTCGATATTGTGGAATACACAATAATTTATGAGTTAGATATTTTACGAAATTCAACTTGTTTTATTTTTAACAAATGAATATAGATTTGGACAGTTTCATCGAGTTTAATATTGAGTGTTAAATGACATAAAGCATGCACTACAACATTACAAAAACACTTACAAATTGCCTCAGCAGCTATATACGGAATTAAATTCGTTTTAATGAAACGAATACAGCCTTTATACTTTATGTAATAAAACCTTACATCTTCATTTAAAATGTGGTGGCAGAAACTCGTTATGTAGAGCAATGTTACTTAGGTAACCGAGCCATTTAATTTAAAGATTAATTTAGACTATAAAACGTATCGCAAAAATTAAAAGCAAGTTTTTATTATTATACCAACATTGCAAAATTATTATCACGATTTTGGGAACTTCATAGGAGGTAGGTATATAATTTCAAAAATAAATTTTAAGTAAGATTGCTGCTTTACTATGACTGCACCCATAATGGCCCACTGCAGGGGAAAGGTCACATCTGAGGAGGCCTAGAGCGTACTCGACCACGCTGCTCCAATGCGGATTGGTGGTGCTTTACTATGCTCGTTAATTCTTAAGTGATATGTTATTCAATAATATTTAAGTTATAGGTATACAAAAAACAAAATAAACGTTTGTAAGTACATGATTCATTATTTATTTCTGTGTTCAGTTCGTTTTATCGTTCTTGCGATCATATTCAATATAATTAACGAATCATTCAAAATTTTTATAAAAAATATATAGCTTATGTAGCTAACGATGTTATGTGTGTAAGATTACATAATGCAATTGTTTAAGACGGCAAATTGCCTAACATTATTACTCTATTGTTACATTATAAAATTACCTTCTGACTTAGCTCAATCCACTATTCACCTAATTTGTATTGTTTAAAAAATCCCACTTCATTTCTTATTCATGTCAAGTGCACTCAAGTGATTAGTGCAGCCTAATTAATAGTTTAAATAAACATTTGACCTCTGGTCATATAAATGACGAATAAATAGCGAGGCAATGCGACTATACAGGGTGGCTTTTTGAGACGGGCAGTACGGGTAGGTAGCTTTACCTTTGTAGCTACGGCAAAACGTCCAGGAAAACATCCTTAACTTTTGGAAATATGCATTCATAGAATTTGGAAAAAAAATACAGATACCAATAAAATGGGTAGTTTACACTAAAAGTTTTTTGATTGCAATCGATCCTTTTTCTCATAAGGATCAAAATACTTTTTGGACCAACTAAGGTTAGAGTACTAGTAACGTCAGAAATCACGAAAAACTTTTCCCATATATTTCATAGGAAATGACTCAACTTATACCTATATACCTACTTAACAAAACTTACTCACCTTTCTATAAAGGTAAGTAAGTTTTGTTGTAACTTTTGTTTGTAACTTTTATTAGCGTGTAGCTCTATAACTACACACTAATAACAAACACGATATTTATGCAAATTCCATTTTGTCGAGTTGAGTCCCGCTTTTCCAGCTAAGTGTTTTTCTTATTAAGGATGCAAAAGAGTTTACAAGATTATCTTTACTCGCGAACAGTATGCTAGATGGCTAATTCATTACTATTGTAGATACAAATTAATTTTAATTTTTTATTGTCGCTATAATTATCACGCTCTAGTTACGATTTCGAAACCTTTGGCACTGAAAATACGCTAAATGTGTTCATTTGTAAGTTATTTAAAAAACATATTATGAACAGGAAATAGAATACTTCTTAACATGTAAATTAATTCTAAATTAATTTTAATATGGGAACGTCTCAACAAATAATACAAATATAATTTAATGTGATCAATTACGGCTTAAAATTAATGTAGCGTTGATTAAAAATGTTGCATTGCATTGCATTTAGCAATTCATTTTGCTGCGTAAGCTCTTCTTTATTGAAAGTCTTATTATTTAAAACATTTCAATACACATAATGATAAACCTGAGAACTAGTTATGCAAAAGACCCCGAAGCAACCTACATAATTTAAGATCCGTCTTTAATTATGTTAATGTAGATTTTAATTAATATTAGACAATCAAAACAAGATGCCGCTCTGTCATGCTAAGGCTGTGCAGTTACAACTTATTTATGAGTCTATTGAAATTTCTATCTCAAATATTGTAATAGATGAATTAAAGGTTTAAGATAAAGCTGAAATTCACATCAAAATGTGCGCGAGCTCATTGCGATTGAAGCTAAAACCATTGTCTCACGATTCCCACAACGAAAATAAAAGTGAGACTTCAAACTCGAACAAGCCGTATTAACGGTATCATCTACCGTACACCCATTTATAATATTAAAAATTACGCATCTCACATCCGGGTACTCTAAAGTTCTACAAGCTCCACTCACCATATAAATGTGTTTGGCGTTTCTATCTATTAAGTAATGCGATGAATTGTCCTTCCTGCGCGTAATAGCCAATTTGTATATATCATACCAGTTGAACATTATGTAATTTTGCCAACAAAAGGCAAATATGCCGAGTCGTTCCTCTAGTTTATGTCTGCGGGAAAGGTATTAAGGTAAATTGTACAATTGCGCGCACGGGCCACTCGTTAGCCGACATGCCGGTTCGACGTGACGTCTCGACAGCGATGTCGCATTGTTTCAGTTTTATGCGTACCCGACCTTAGATTAAATGTTAACTGGAAGATTTATGGCGGTCATAGAGGCTAGTTTAGTGGACGGTGAGGTCTTTCGCTGAAACGCTCAGCTTTCTTAAGAGCCCAATTTGTGGGAGCGCTTATGCCGTGTCGTGCTCGTATGCATGCCCCGCCTTTTTATAGCTGCCCCTTAACTGTAAACAGCACCCATTCTGGTAGGATTTGTGTCTGAATTAAACTCGTTGGAATGTTACCATGGGAGAATGAGCCAACTTGGGATTTAATGTACCATATTGTACGCTTTTTATTTTTGGTGTGCTCCATTTTACAACCTTTTATGCGCCGTAAAATTTTAAATGTTCACCTAACCAATTATAATTTAAAGCTGAGAGGATAATTTTCTATTCACCTAGTAGGTTAAAACGTAAATTTAGCTCGATTAAATCTTGATCCTACATGAATTCACCTACAGCTACATATTAGAAAATTGGTCGATTCTTACACTCACCAATCTTCGTTTTGGCTTGATCAGCGGTCGATTCTGTCCATTCATCTTGTAGTAGAGGCCACAAGCGTTGCAGAGGTAGTGGCCGGTGCCGTCGCGTCGCCACAGTGGCGTACTCGTCGCGCCGCAGTTCACGCACTCGCGACCCTCTGTCGTGCGTAAAGTCGAAGCGTTAATGGGTGGCTTTATTGAAATTATTGGAAAAGTATTAAAGGGCGATTCCATTTTCAAAGTATAAACAATGCTTAATGATACGATAAATTCATGAAGTAACCAGACGGAATTGATTTAAATGAAATCGATTTACATTAAATATTTACGAGTGAACTAAAAATCAAAAAGCATAATTAAACCAACACCAAATACAGTTATTAAGAAAGAAAACAAACGGGTGCAAAGGAAGAGCTTAAAAAAAATTTTGTAGTGTTAAAGTATGTAAGTGTATTACCTGTCTCCTGGCAGGCTGGGGAAGACGACAGAAATCACATTCAGAAACATTACCAATCAAATTTCACTACACAATTACTGAAGCATGCAAGTAGGTAACTATTAGGCACACAAACAGCGACACAATACATAAACTACCGAATCACCCAACACAACTTTTACATTTACACTTAATTTGATTTAATAACAGTGATTCGTTAAGTATTTCATTAACAAGGGAAAGCACGGCGCGTTTCACTCGTGGAAAAAATATCAAGATTTTTTTACACGCAAGGAAAATTGAGAGAAAGTAACGGCGAGGCATTCGCGCATTCATAAGTGTATCTACACATGCAAAACGCCCTTAGCGTGGGCTCTAACAGAAATACAAGAGGTGCAGATACACTCATTAGTATGCAAATGAAAAACAACGTTTACGCTTCTAATGCGGTAGAAAATAGACATAATTTTAGATGAAAGTTACATTGAAATATACTAATGTGGTTTAAAAATAGACAATTACGCTAATTACAATATATATTGTAGCAACTTTACGAAATTGTTTGTTCATTCAAACTCATTCATGAGCTGGCAACGTACAACCAAAGCCAGCCACTATGGAAACATGTTCAATCATTGCAAGATTCCGAGAACATCTACGAAAGATTCAGAGCGTAACCAGAGCTATAAAATAAGTAATGACCTACATGCTAATTTTCACTATGTGTAATTGTACACTCTGGTATGAACGTCAAAACAATTTCCTATGCAAGCAGAAACATCTCAGCCGTAAAATGTATTGCAGAAACCAAAAAGCTATCTACATAAAAATACTTACTATTGTATACGAGCTAACTAACTTTGCGTATTTTTATAATTACTTATAGAATTTCAAATACATATAGAAAAGAGAATTAAAATGTTATGCTGAATACATTATTCATGCCAGAATTTCAAACATGCATAAATATCTGCCTCAGGATAGGAGCCCTCCGGAAGTTGCGCATGTTTTATATTTTGCAATATTTGCGTATTTTTATAATTACATAATCATTATTAACTTGTTTTCGGAGCTTTAATGACGAAGAACAAAAGTTTTTATTTTTTGTAAAAATTGTTATGAGCAGATTATATTATTTATTATTTTATTCACTACTTGTTGCTGCAAACAGCACTGTCGTCCGTGAGTCACCCACTTAGTGGACCCAATGAAAACCAGCAACGTGGCATTAAGCTCAGTGGACACCATTCTCTGTTGCTATAACACTTGCAAACATAGGATTCCTTTTGCGTTATCATTTGTAATTTATAATGTTGCATGTATCTGTGTGCATTATAGTTTTTCAAGAAATCATGCTTTTTTTCTTCATCTTCTTTCTAAAAACGCGCTTGAGCATTGAAATTGATTTCTGGCAACTGACTACCAAATTGAGGAATCGCACTTGAATTATTATACCACTAAAGCTAACGATGACAGTCGTATGATTTAACGCTACCTGTTGATATTAAGTATAAGTTTTTCAGCATTCGACCGATTCCCCATCGGCAAATACGTAATCTCTCTTCTCGAAGTTAATTGTCAATTTCACTTGAGCTAACGTTGTTACAAAGAGGATATGTTCACATATGGGATGCGCGTGCGCCGCCCACCGACTCTCTAAACTCGATTACACGATCGATGATTTACTGAGATCGAATTTAAAGCTCATCTCGTTACTCCCTCGCATCCTCTTTAAAAATCCGATTAAATGAAGCTATAACACGTTCAAGCATCAGTTCTTCACTACGTTCATAAAATGAGTAGTGGAGTTAGGAATACAGCCTTATCTTTTGTTATTCAATTAAATTGAATAATAATTGTTTTGAACACTCGTCGCGTTATGCAAATAAGCTGGTTGAGTCTATCTGTATTTTTGTTAAGTAATACAACAAGAGTAGAAAAGGAGAAAATTAGTAAGGTTGAATAGTAGATAGGACCGAACAGATTTGACGCGCTAGGTACGTTCTATGAGATACCGGAGCCTTCCTACATGCGCTGGATGGCTGGTGATGGATTTTAGAGAGTACAAATTTCACAAACCCGTTTTCTCCCCCCTAGATGTCGGGTATTTTCTGAAGATTTACAAAACTTACAAAAACTGTAGAAAAAAATGGTACGTGTCTAGACCTACCTACACACTCAAAAGAGTCACTAAGCACATTTCG
>DWLO01004239.1:0-10169 GCA_018245335.1 Dalla quadristriga | reverse complement strand
AAAAAAAAAAAAAAAAAAAAAAAAAAAAAAAAAAAAAAAAAAAAAAAAAAAACACTTTATTGTAGGTACACCAGGACAGAACATACACATTATGAAATAACAGCACATGTATACAATATGTGTTATCGCAAGAAATAATCTCTTCCACACAACCTTGCAGAACTCATTGGGAAGAAAGATGGGTAGCGGTGTACATACAAATTAACGGCTTAAGTACGCAATGTACCTATCTAAAATTATTTTTTACTGCGTTTTTTTTCCTAGTTATACCGATCTGCGGAGCTAGCGGAGTGCACTGACCTCTGTGTCTGCGAGACGTCGTTGCAAGTGTCGTGCAAGGTGGCGTGTGTGCCGCGCGCGCCCTGCTCGTCTCGCCTGGCTCACTACTCACACGCCGCGCCCGCCTACCAGGCCTACCGTGGACGCTGCTACTGCTACTCGGGCTCCTTCATCTGCATGCGACCAAATCCGGGTAGGACATCGACCGCGTCATACTCTCTGTGCTTTTGAAGCACTTCAGCAGATCGTTACGTTATCAGGCGTTACTTGGCGGAAATCAATTGTTATAAAGCTAAGTTTAATCTGAGTGGTTGGTACCAATCGCGGATTAGTGCAAAGTAGATTAAACGTAGCTTTATAACACTTAAGCAGAATCTGTCGACATAGGAGCAGAATCGCTGAATAAAAATACTATGTCGCGTAATCCAAATTGTATGTGCTGAAAATCCTACTCCAAATTCAGATCAAAGTCGTGATTTAAATTCTGATCTCACTCCTAGTTAAAGTCTAGACTAGACATACATCCAGAACCTAATGTCCGTTTATAACTTTTGCATACTATTCTGGAAGTGTGTTTGAACCTAAAAAATATATAGGTGTCAACTTAGAACTCCGAATTCAATGAACTTGTGGTCAACTTTACACAACCTGGCGTATTGTGACGAAATTTAGTTTACGGATCTTAAGCCTTATCCTAATGCGCTGGTCGCACGCTGACTGACAGTCATGTACGCAACCCAACACTTTTAAATTTGCTTTTAAATTCTGCAAATGATTATCTGAGCATTGTACAACGAGGTGTTTCAGCTTAGTCCTAGATATTAATATAGAACACTTTATAAGTGAACTAATGACTTGATGAATACCGAGATGAATAAGATCCTGGAACAATCTATGATTACCGGATGGTTAACACTAAGCCAGTTTTCATGAGAACCTATCCCTATTCCAGGAGAATACAAGCTCCCCGAAGGCGTATACCTGCTCCTGGGCTTCAGTGCCGTGGACGAGTCCCTGCTGCGACCTCACACGGGACTGGGGGCCGAGGATGCCGTTCGTCTACTGCAGCAGTATTTGTACACCGTGCACAGTGACGGGGTAAGATCACAGATTAAATAATAGTACCCTACAAGAAGACTATAAGACGAACTATCTAGGGTACTCATCAAACCTATTCAGATCAATTTGATTTTTATGGTATTAATTAAATGAAGAAACGTCATTAAATTCGACACGGTAAAAAAATCGGTAATTACTCTTTCCAAAATGAAATGAAATGAAATTATTTATTTCGTCATAAGTTACAGGCGGCACACTCGACGAATGTCATGAAACAGTACTGAAATAAAAAATATCTAAATAACATCAAATTACATAACCTTAAAATTAATTACTGATTTGAAGTCAGTATCTAAAATCCTATGGCAATCCCTAATGTCACGATAGACAATACCTTAGTCATCGGCTTTTAATATTAAAATACACACTTAATCTAAAAAAAAGTATTGTGCATACAATAATTTTTAAACTATTTCTATGTAAAAATCATGTCGATCCGTCGCTCTATTCCAACGTGAAAGAAGGACAAACCAACTACCAACAAGTCGTTGTTGGTTTGACCTTTGAAAGTGTCGACATTCACTTACTTTACTAGTAAGGATTACAGTCCGCTTAAACTACTTGCCACGAATCTGCGATCAAGTGGTTTAATAAATAGTTTTTTCTTGAACTCAAGCAGCATTCCTTACAATTTTTATTAGGCGTCTTCTACAGCTCCTATGATATCTCACTTCATAATTTACAACATTGCAGACAAACTGTACGTTGACTCTGTTCAACATCAGCAACGAGAACGTGATCATATCCGCTAGCGTGCCCCCCAGGGAACAGGAGCTGTTGAGGGACTCCGGTGAGGCGCTCCTGGATAGAGAGAAGGTAACCAACCAATATTCTCTTAAAACCTTATAGTTGGTCGAGTATGTATGCAGTTTCACCAGTGAAATACAATATTATACAATATTATGAATTGGACTCGAGACAGTGTTCCGGTCGGAAAGGTGTGGATGCCGGTAACATTTATATGAGAGGTGACCACCTCAGTCCTCATGGGTAGCAAAGCATCTGTGACCAGCTGCGAAGAGGACAAATACTAACAATTACTACTAATATGTTCTAAAAGGACTAACTTACACTAACAGTCCTAAATCGAACAGTCATATTACTGACGAATATTAAACAACTAATATTGCTATCGATACTTAATACTTACAGGACTAACTATGAACAGTAGAAGGGACGCACACGCAGTCCTATCTGAAGTTTATCACAGATGAATATGGGCCACAGTGGTTGTTGAGACTGCATGGCCGTTTGCTACTGATATGACATAAAAAGACGTTGAAATTGGTTGTTTTATAATATGTTTGATATCTATTTATTGACATAGAGTCGAGTAAACGCACAAGGCATACCAATTTGCTCAATTGATACAAACATAATGTATGGTCATTCGTTTTAAACATTGAATGGTTACGGCATAGTTTTCTACGTTTACAGGTGTAAGTTTTCAAACTTCAGCCAGCTCTGAGTACACAATGTAACCTATGAGATTTTTTCAAGTTTTCTTTCATGTAAACTAATACTTTTACCAAGGTTACCTGAGAAGAGTACAACTGAGCTTTCACTCCTGTTTTACTTCTAAGTTCTAAAATGTAATTTATTTATGTAAGTTATGAACATTTTATAACATTCCAGGAGGAGTGTATCGACGTCCTCAAGATCGTGAAATCCCGCATCAACTCCCAACACGAGGATATCTCTTCCCATCTACTGCTTTCCATCTTCAAGATCGCCGAAGTCGATGTCGTGTACCCCACCCCGCCTAGCTCCGCCATAGGAAGCCATAAGCCAGACAAAAAAGTTTATATTCTCATATTTTTGATCACAATTCTTTACAACTTTAAGGATAACCTCTCCTTTCTTCTCCTCATCCCATTTCTCAGAAATACTGTCAATTGTTTGTCGAATTTATTCGATGCTAGAATTAGTAGCACTAAAGGATATTCTATTTCTTTAGACGTTGTTCCTTTCTCTAAGAAGAATTATATTTTGAATGAGAATAACAGTTTTGTATCTATATTTAAATGTTATGAAGAATTTATTGACTATGATACAGTAGTTGTTGTAAATTATAAAGATATTGAGCACAGAGCACTCGCTTTAGGTAAAGCACAAATAAAACATATCACCGATGAGAATATAATAGATGTAAGAGATATAGATGTTAATTATTATAAGGAAATAAAACATATCATAAAAGCTGTGAGTATTACAATATGTACTAATTTAAATGAACTTGTTGCTGATGCAATTATACCTAAATATTTTTCTAGAGATGTGTATTACGAAATTGGATGTACTATTATTGATTTGGAGAAGCTTGTTGGTGATTTCTGTTTTGGAAAAATCGCGTCCTCTTCTTATGGGATTGTAAAATCCGTTAGCTTAGGACTGACTCTAGTAGTAGTATGAAGACTGAGATGATAACTAAACATATCATAGTTAAGTATATTTCTTTTTATTTTCGACTTAGAACTGGTGCTTGTAGGTCGATCTTAAGGCTGGGTTTTGTAAATAAATGTACTGCGCCTTTTACACTGTTAGTGTTTCCTTTTCTGTTACCGTATGTGCTCATGTCATAGATATTGATACTAAGATACTTACTACTATTTATGAAATATTTAAAGTTTTATTTATTAGTTAAGTAGGTAGCTAAATGAAGTATATTCTATTCTATCTGAATGTTTATGTCAAATTAATTTTTGCTAAAAGTATCGATTAAGTTAGTGTCTATGACATGATAATCTTGGTTCTCTACTGATAGGTTGCGATAGGCGTAGATCTGTCGTAGTGGTACATGCGCCTTTCTGTTAGATAGATTATGTGTACGTAGATGTTATAATCATCAATGTGAACGCACTATTAGTACACGCATGGTGGTGAAATGTTAAGCTTAATTTTGAATTGTCATTTGATCACATCCTTTATCTACTAATGAAATCTATCGTAGATATGGCATAACCAGAAACTTTGAAAACCTGTACAAAACTGTAGTGAAAAACCAAAATTCAAATTGCAAAATTATCATTTAAAACTTATAACATGCCTACAACAAAAATTCAAACATAGTTGAAACAAATAAATCTCAGCGGAGTTTCGAATCAAGCATCTATACCCTTTAACTGCTCATATTATTATGTAATAAAACGGCACATACCCAAATATTAACAATTAAAAATTTAAAGTATTTGTGCAAGTCTATGCAATTTCGAATAATAGGTATTCGTGCGGAACATAAATATTTACGAACATGGGGGAAATGTATTGCTGCACAAGTAATTGATATTTTTGCACATAAGGACAATTCAAAAAGTGGGCGTCACATTTCGTCCTGTGCCTTAATTTGTTACATTAGACAACACTTAGATAAATGTATTTCTCGGACATTACACACGAGGTATGTAATATTTTGAATTGGTAAAGAAAGAAGCTTTAATTTGAAGTAGATAATAGTTGTTTGTGTTCTAAAGAGTTTTAACGAGTTAGTGATGTGTTTAGGTAATGTGTACTGTCTAGATACCTATATTGATGTACAAACTGTCTGTTATTCTCGTGTTATACCTATTTACCTGTTTTGTTTCACGAAATAGTAACGTGACTTTGATTGGTGATAAAATAAAGTCGAGAATCGGTGGTAATCGTGAAATGCTATACAGCGTTACTTTCCCTTAAAATCTTCACTTTCTTTCAAAAACTTTTAGGAAATGTAAACCGATGCAGCTATGAAAATTATCTACGGTTTCACAAAACTATATGCTATAAAGATATGTGTCACTGTATTAGAACCTGAAAAAGGCAGCATATAGGAAGTTATCTAAGAATATGTAGGCTCTTGCGATGAAAAATATATTCCTACTACTGAAATTAAGTTAACAAAATGTTATTAGTACCTTGGTCTTGCTTATTTCTAACTATCACCGAAATTAAAACTTTATAGCACAAATTACAGATGTAATTTTATTTGCTGTAAATTGAAAAATGTTTAGTATTAATGTAAACTTTCACAAAAAAGCTATTCACTACATTGTTTTTATGGCATTTAAAGAAAAAACTGAAACGCTTGATCATAATCAAGTATTTGAACAAACTTTCATTTCAATTAATCTTTTATTATATGTTATCGATATAAATATTTGTATGATTGTACATTATTTTATTCGATTATAATCGACCACGTTAACAGACACAACGTGTTAGCCAGATACGTTAAAATTAAGAAAATGTAATTAAAATATTAATTTTAGTCTAACAATGTAATAATAATGTAAGCTGCATGGTGAGTTTATCTTTACAATGATAATGATGTAAGTTATGGTTATCGTGAGCATAACAGTACATTCGAATAATGTACATCATTATTTGAGGTTTTATAGGCCACAGTTGACCACTATCATATATCATACCGCAATATTGTGGCTAAGGATGGGCAAACTTACATCAAACATAAATATAATAATTTTTGGGAAATATTAACAATCGAAATAAATACATAAATATTGTAATTTTCAAAGTGCTGGAAGGCTACTTCAGTTGGAAGCACAACACTGACCATGTTCTGAAAAAGCAATGTTGGATGGTACTATTTCAAGTACGACGATGTGATTCGTTTAAAATTGCATTCAACTTTACGCGCTAATGCACCAGCAATATCATGAAATTATATTTTATTGAGAAGGTACGAAAATGGATTAAAGTAACAAATGCACATGAACTGTGAATTACATCACTTAAAAATAAACGTAAAGCAAATAAATTATGCCTTGTAGAAGCGTGTGCCTAGTTAACGTGGTCATATCACTATGTATGTGACACAAAGGTAAGCGAAATTGATTCTAACGATACATATCAATAAAGCTCAATTTTTTACCTATGGTATTTCTAGCATACATGTTGCAAAGCAAATGCGTATAATATCTTTATGTAGCTTAGATATAGGAACGTAGTTAATTGTAATTAATATTTCTAAATCAAATGTCTAATATTCTGTTGTAGACATAATCATGTGATTTTTTAAATTTATCGAAGTTTTATAAAATATGTACTTATACCTTATTTATAATACATAAACGTATATATGTATGGAATGATTTATTTTGAGAGTTCATCTCATGCCTCCCATGTATATAGAAATAATCATAAAATTAACGTAACCATAACACTTCAAATGTTATCTTAAAATGCAAATTCAATGATTTCACACACTGCACCCCTTATAATTAATATAAAATAAGTTTTCTTCTTAAAAAAGTTTCATCAGAGGTCAACTTTAAACAGTAAATTCTTGTCAAATTGAATTAGTCATACTCATGGAATTAATAAGTAGTATGTCTTATTATTTCCATGGTCATTACTATCAACGAGTGCACTTTTTTTTAGAACAATAACTGTTGAACCGTTATTGATTTATCAATCTATTTAAAAGTGTATGTGTTGTTTAGGCTTAAAAAAAACATATCAACCAGTCTCAATTTATAATGGTATTATATTGTAGGTATTTTATAAGTAAAAACGATACATATCAAATGTAAGACAAAGAAACTTATTTTAAAACTAAATTAAAACATTATTTATTTACTTAAATACTGTTTTGCGTAATTAATAGGTAATATACATAAATATTTAGGATGTTAAATTTGTCTTATAATTCTACACTTATTTTGTAACACAAATTATTCTTTTTTATTGTAATTGGTACCTAGGGTTAATCAAGCGAACTTTTCTGAGGAGAAGTACGTTCATTATTGTATGACTCTATCTTTACCATTTTACAACTATATCGCACTGGAATTACGTGGTAGAGTATGCTCCAGGCCTCCCCTGTAGCACTAAATACTCAGGCCCACATGGATCATGGTTGTGTGGGCTGCAGACAGATCTTCGATCTACAAATATCGCTTATATGATTATTGTGTGTTAGACAAATTTACTGTGAAACGACTACGTAGATTCAATGTGTTTAAATATATAATAAAAGTAGATAATGTAATTACATTTAATATCGGTTTGGATATAAAATTTATTTATTCTAAAACAATTACTCCTGCTCCATCAATTTAAGATTAACAAATGTGTGGATATTTTTAATTAAACAATATCGATTTATGCCGTCCATCGAATGTTCATAATATTAACCGGTATCAATCTATTAGTGCATACCTGCTTGAAATTTAATTGAGTAGCATTTGCGTCTGATAACAAACAAATAAAATACTAAGTAAATTTTTTGAACTTACATTATAACACTTACATTTCAAAATGTTTACATTACGGATTTAAAAAATCCAAACCGATATTAAAATAGATTAAAATAATGTGAATACACAGCACTGTAGTGATATATGCGTAACTGAGCTTCTAACAGAGATATTTGTTTTATACACTATTACATACGTACATATGAATCTAATATTGTATTATTTACCCACTCCCGCGGTGATTCTGTCAGTTGTTGTAGCTAATAAAGATTCGTATAAAAGTGTTTTGGCTGGTTTTATTTCTAGACATTCTACACGTATACATCCATTTTTATATATATATAGTTCCAGAATTACGCAAATTGTATATAACTTTCATATTACTAAAACTGAAGTTTAATAGTTTCATTGCCACAAAACCTTGTTGGGTAGAAGACATTGGGGAATTCTACCTATCTACCTAGCTGCTCATGGCCCGGATTATATTATTATTTCAGTTAAAAATTGGCAGATAGTACAGCACTGTATAGATTCACTAACTTACCCGTTGACCCGTCGTCGAACCTTTGGGCCAGGAATGACCAATTTTAAAATAAATTCTAATAAAAATCTTCTTTCATACGTGTCGTTTGATTTTTTGTAAAATAAAAAAATCATAATAGGTCTATATACCTAGCTATTATGAGCACTTTTCTGAAGCCATTTTAAATTACTTTACCTTCATTTTTGCGTTGTGAGGAAGTAGTGAGGTGAGGAGACATAATTATTGTCGTGCCCAGCTACAATGCAGCTACATTGAGCCACTGTATAGTGTGCGTAGACTACGGACTATTGTCGAATTAAACTGCAACTCTGACCCCTTTGTCGGTCAGCTGGCAGAGCACACGCGGGCAGTCCACTAACTAAATCCCAATAATAACAATTGTTAGGAACGAATATTCTTTCTGCTTTAGCACGTACTACCTGTACTTTTACGTGCATTTGCTACCGTTATTCGACAAAAGATGGCGCCACAGATTACTATATTAGTAGCTAGCTAGATGGCGCTATCTACAATTCAATGAGTAAAGTCTGTTGAATACAACCCACATAGTACCTACTTGGTTATATACCGAAAATTCTGCCCCAAATCAGCCTTCGTCCTACCTACACGTACAGTTTTATTCGAAGTAGGATACAGATGTTGCCACGTATAGTCGTATGTATGGGTAATAATATAACTCGTTTAGTACTTATCTATTCCATCTGTGAGAACTCTCAGCCCTCGAACGGCGTCAACAGAGATGGGAGTGGTGGGTGAAATTATCGTCCGGGTCACATAACGAGCGTAAAGAAATACTACGATATAAAATTTCAACTTCTTCGCATTACATTCATGGTCTCATTACTCCAAGCTTTATATCATGTTACAGACTTGTTGAAAGTAGGTAATGAACTTAATGTGTAAAATAATTGAGGGAACTTACTTAGCGCTACATCGATCCTCACTTGAAAATGAAGCGGGCAGATCACGGACCAATTACGGAGCACTATGGAGTTTTCTGTCAGTGGAGCAACTATTTCATTCATGTACATAAATGGCGAGATGGCTATAGTGATGGCTATACATCACTTTAATTTTTATTCACAAAACTATTTGAAGTATTAAGAAAATTATTTAGTACATTTCAGAAATGATTAATTACTGTTTTTAAAATAATTCAGTGAACTATTTCGTAAAAATATAGTAGTGACACAGAAAATGGAAAATAATTATAGTCAACTACATAATTATCCGGTTTTCTTTTTTGTGATACTTAGATCATATAGTCAATAAACATATCGCACGCTTTATATACAGACCTAATAAGACGTAGGCTCGAATCGAGTTACGCATACTCACTGGCTTCTGTTAACGCCATCTGTGATTTCAAATTGAAAATACAATGAAATTCGCCTTCTTTGTTAACACATGTTTCTCTTTCGTTCTAATGTGTTTTGCACATGACAAAATTACAGAATGGTTTTGTGCGTTTTCCCAAAAATCTCAATCTCAATCAAATCAAAGATTAGGTTCGTTATCTTAAAAATTAAGGAAAATAAGTGGATTTGAAAACACTAGAAACCGCTGTATCCCCTTAAATATGCACGGTACAAGAATAATAATTGTAATTGTGTGAATCTAGCCCCTTTTTTCCTTAACGCGACGTATGAGCGTAACGTATCTACCTGTTTGTTTTAATCTAAATACCTCCAGTAACAGTAGGTTATTGGTTGACGTAAGATATGATTACATCGCAGCCTTATGACAGTAACAATAGTTTAAAGTGATCGGAAACTAGTTTTGCAATGTATCGTAGCAGTCTGTGTGTAGATACCGAATAATACAATATTTTGTGTACCCGCTGGTTTTATTATCCCTCCTATGAATAGAAATAAATAAGTAAACAATAAACGCTTTCACACTCACACCCCCGCACTAGGATTCCCTGTGTTGCGGGCGGCGGACACATACAGAAACCAACACAATTTTGCACACCCAAGACCCGAGTACAAACATTTATCTGCCAAATAAATGTTTGCCCCGGCCGGGGATCG
>DWLO01004238.1:0-10170 GCA_018245335.1 Dalla quadristriga | reverse complement strand
TTTAGCTTGTCAAAGGATTTGCGGGAAACTTTAGCCGACGAGACGTTTTCATTGGATAACTCATTAAAAACGTATTTCAGAAATAGTGTGGAACTTTATGAGTGTGAAAAGGAATTATTTTGTAATAAGACCTCGAAACTCTACACATAATGTTATATTAAATATATATGGTTTTACCAAGCTCGACCTGATGTTCAGTATATTTCCGAAGCTCCCATCCTGAAACCTTCAGGGAGAAAGAGATTCGGATTCAATATTGATTTTATTTTTTATTTTTGATATTATAGTATTTGTAAAGATAGCGGTTTGTTTTTTGCATTATACTCGTGTGTATATTTATTTATTATCTATGTTAGTGTCGAGGTTATTATTGCAATATGTATGTCAACTTTTAGCGATTACTCCATTTTCCCCTATAATTATCGTGATCGCGGTGGTGGATATTTTTAAGTCCAGTTATTCTAAGCAGGTGGTATTTACTGTGCTTTTCCGTTTCTTTTGTGCCAATGTTGTAAACGGAAGGGATACCTACTAATGTCCATTAAATATGCATGAGGTTCCTGTTCATATATAAAATATATATATGATTTGTCTAGTTTATATTATTATGGTGTGACCCTATCCCCCTCCACCAATCCACACTGAAGCAGCGTGGTGGAGTAAGAACGTTCCAAGTTTCCTCAGTTTTTAGGAGATACCCGTGTCCTGCAGGGGGCTGCTAGTGGGCTGCTAGTGGGTTGTAGCCAACCTAACTGACTATTATTGGGAAATTGAACTTGCTGGAGTTTTATTAAACTGTTCTGATAGGATTGGCTCGGCACCAAACGGTACTGGGATGCAGGCTTACTCCAAGCTCCGCCAATTCGTTTCATCCAAACTTTATGAATATTCCAATTTTAACTTCATAATCCAACAGAAAATTAAACCGCGAATAGTTAATGGATCGTAACTCGATTTTAAAACATTAACTTTGATAGACTCGTTTTCCCAACAAGGTTAAGAAAAGTTAGACAGTCAGAATTCGGTTCCGTATTAATCACCAAGTGTAGCAAGCAATTTCATTTTTAATATCATTTACTTTCGTTTACCAAGGAATCGGTTAGAAAGAAAGAAGAAAGAAAGATGAAAACCCGATACAGGCATAACATACCACACACTGAGACATGTATCAATATGAAATTGTAAATGATTTTGTCATTCAAACAACATTTATATGCATGTGCTCGAGACTCGTCGAACGAAATCGAGTTCTGGACACGAGGCGAGCGATTCAAAAATAGAGCCCCGAATCTATACGCGTGCCAGTCAAATCCCAGTTTGACATTTATGACAGTGTTACAATCTGTACACGTGTCAGTCTCGGGACTATAGCTATAATGTATAGTACCTACTTTGGTCAACTGAGAGTCACATACTTAATACATCGTATGATATTATTGCGAACATTTTGGATTAACTCAGATAATGCGATCAGAGTATTGCTTACTTAAATTCTAAAGTCTACATAACATTCGGGAATTGGATAGGTGGCCCGCTATTGACAAAATTTCATAAGCAATTCCCTGATTTTGAAGGCACGGTCACGTTTTTTCTTGTTGGTCAAATATATTTTTTTCCGATACCACATCGGTAGCATAGTACCTATATGCTTTGGCCAATTTTTGTTCGTTGACGTAGATTATAGTGGGAAGATAGATAGATAGATATATAGTATACTCTTTACTGAACACAGTGAAGTAAATCTGTATTTACTTCGTGTGTACATAATAACATTAGGAACGTTTGTAGATATAAATAATTTGCACTGGATTTGACTCAGTTATTACATTATGTTGGAAGGGATGTTAGCAGGATTCCAATACAGATCCAACGGTGTACAATTATTTAAGGTGTGTGTTACAGCTACAATTTCGTAACCCAAATACAATGTTATAATAGCGGCCGTGTTTGTTATCACAGGCCGCTATATAATAGCTAGGCGCTTATCAGCGTCTACGTAATAGGGTCCGTTACGTCCGCTTGGATACCGCACTGAAATACATCTTTTGAGAATAATGCTTATCACACACATTAGCGGTTTGGGTAGAGCGCAAGTTTCCTCACAATTGAGGAGGCCGCTCCGTACTGAAGCTTTATTTCTGATGTGAATGGACCATACAAGCTCTAAATGCCCTACAAGTTTAAAGCAACCGAACAGGTTTTATGTGTGCCAATGATATTATAAAAGAATAAAGTATATAATATGGTACTAGCGCGGGAAAGTTGAGACAGTCAGTTTCAGACAACTGTTGTAATTTACGTTCTCTAGACGCAACTTGTAACAGATAGCTGTCTCTTTCTGTATAATACGTTCCGTATTATCTTTCGCATCCATTAATGGCAT
The DNA here is from genome assembly GCA_018245335.1 of Dalla quadristriga. NCBI lineage: Eukaryota > Metazoa > Arthropoda > Insecta > Lepidoptera > Hesperiidae > Dalla > Dalla quadristriga. The sequence goes on along the minus strand of DWLO01004238.1, from coordinate 7,787 downwards.
GTCATAGCGGTACAGTTTTGAACTTTGAATCTTTACTTCAATATCAATTACCTACGCCCTACAATGAGCATGCATCAAAGACTTTTAATATTTAAATCGCTTTGGCATGCATGTATGTGTGATCATACCTAAGAGCACTGATAGTCCTCTTTTATTATTGGTTAAAAATATTGTCTCGATCTCATTGTTAGAACTGATAGATCGATAGAATACACTTTAGTGTACACAGGAAATAATTATAGCAATAGTAACACTGTCCACAGAAGGCACAGTACAAAAGGCAGCGGAGTTCTCATTCCAAATGAAAGTAAGTACGTAATATTATAGCTATTTAAGCGAAATAAACTTCGAATAACATTTTCGACAACAATGTTTGACAGCTCTATAGACGTGACGTTACATAAAAGTCGTAGTGAACTTCCCAATACACTACAAAGGAGGCTAAGAATTCAGCATTTGACCTCGTCGAAGTGTTCCGCCAAATAACGCGATATGTGTCGGAGTACGGAGCAGCCCCACCCATTAACCAAGAGGAAGTTTGTACCTAGCTTTAAAGTTAATTAAGAGACTCCTTGACTTCTCTAAACAGTTTTGTACAATATGTTGCTCCCAGAGGCGCCCAAATTGGCGGTTTCGGCTACGTACTTCTCGGAATATGTTCAATTGTATTGTGTTGTTCGTGCTGTTAATTGTATTATAAAATGTTTTGACAGACCTCTTAACTCGACGTAACACATTCAGTGTTTACCTCACGTGGCCTTTGGCTTTTGATATTATAAAGTATTAACGTAGAAAACGAGCATTGTAGTGTGGACATTATGGACATCTGCAATTAACCTTTAATAGGACAAATTTTTTTTTGTTAAATCCACCGGAAGTGTCAGAAATTCGAATGGTATTTTTGTATGATTGATTTTAAAAATGTGACGTTCAGTTTGTCAGGTAATGACAACGCGTAGCATAAATCACTGGAGATAGTGACATACTTATTTCGTTTGTGCTATGCGCACTTTAGAAAATAGAAAATATAATAGAAACTACTTTATTTACCGTCAAAGCTGCTACACTAACAACAACAATGACAACAGAAAGTGGACAAAACTGCTTCAAATTAAAAACAAATAATAATAAAATGCAATCTGGATATAAAAGGAAATAATGTGAGCTTTATTAATATATTGCTCGATGGGTCGCTAGATATTTTATAAAACAAAGCGTAGCAAATACACCGATTGGTGAAGATGAATGATCTAGCTAGTAGAAACTGGGGTGACACATTCAAGCAAATATTATACAACAGTCTGCACTCTGCCACTCATGACCATTGCCCATTTCTCGCATAGAGGTTTTAAAATGTACCAAAAAGCGCACTACCGTTTATGTATATTGCAGTTAATTACACAAACAAAGCAACCCCACTAATTAATAGTTTACCGGCAGATCAGCCTGCCAGTTAATCAAAATAAATACAATTTTGCAAGTTAGTAGAACCTGCATACTGCTAGCCAGGTTCATACGATCGCCATTTCTGCCGTGCAATTATTGTTTTTCCAATGTATTCCGAAAGTAAAGGTATGGATGCTGGTAACACTTATACGACCACCTCAGTCCTCAAGGGTAGCATCACACCTATGACCAACTTCAGATAGAACAATTACTAACGATTAATAATAATAACATAAAAAACGCTCACCACACTCACCTCTCCCCGTACTAGGATTCCCTGTGTTGCGGAAGGCGGACTCATACAGAAAACAACACAATTTAACACACCCAAGATCCGAGTACAAACATTTATCTGCCAAATAATTAACTATCACACAAAGTATTTTAAGAACGTTATATCAAATAAACTATATCAACCAAGGCGAAGTAAAGTTTAAAACTGATATTAAGTTTCTCTTACCATTTCAACCGCGTTTTGCGTTTTATGAAGTTTCAACTGAAGCGGCGAAGCAGGAGAACAAAACCAAATTAATCAATGAAAATAAAAGAACCGCTCTTTTGACTGTTACATAATGAATCCAGTAGCGAAGAGTTTGCAAGGTGGAAGAGCCTGTGTACGGTACTGTACTGTACTAGCGCTACACCCATTTCTAGTCCGAAAGGTGTGGATGCCGGTTATACTTATACAATAATCGACCTCCTGTGATCGCTTGTGGGGGTTAAATAGGTAATATATTTTTTATTAAAAACGACTTTATGTTAATATTGCATGATTGATTCTGCATACCTGCCGACATCGTCAAGGTTATAAAAATGGCCTTCGACGATGTCACCAGAACCGTATTTACACGGGGGGCGTAGTTTTTCGACGACCACTTCGTCATTTTGTTACTATACAAATCGTAACAAAATGATTATTTGAGTACCATGAATTATACGCAAATTGTGTAGTGCGGACGCTGTTGACGTCCGATAACTCCAGAAATCGCAGGTGTCGCGCAACGCTCCTACGTTTGAGCATTCCCGTACATAACATCGGTCGGGATTAATCATCTTAGGTTTAGGCTAGCTCTAGTGATGATCATGAACCTTCCATTGCGGAAAGTAATAATTAGTTTTGTATTAGTGCTCACACAGTGGACACAAAATGCTTATGGTCGCGCGGACTGTGTCTCGGACAGCAGTTGGATGGGTAACCGCTAGTGGCTATATTTTGTGAGCGCTTCCGTGCTTCGGCGGGCACGGTAAGCCGTCGGTCCCGGTTGTTATCGTTAGATAACAGTCGTTAAGCGTTCTTGGAGGCCTTCGGATGGCCTGAAAACCTTACGACACTCGGGTTTGCCACTAACCCTTCCACCAATCCGCATTGAAGCAGTATGGTGGATTGCGCTTCAGACCTCCTCAGTTGTAAGGAGAGACCTGTGCCCTGCAGTGGACCACTATGGGTTCCAGCCATGTATAATTTAGGTAAAAGGTAATTTCCATCAAGAAATAAATAAAGTTACCCTGCCTGCCGCCAGCCCTAACTGTCAAACACCTGTCAGACATAAATATCGTGTTTACAAAACACATTGTATATAATATTTCTTAAAGTTTTTAGATGAAATCCATAAGATTTCTAGGAAAATGCTACCGCGCTTTCCTACCTGAATATTTAGCTTATAAAATATGAAAAGTAGATCTCCTTATTTTCTCTACTATGAAAAATTGCGACGTAACTGTGTCTGTACATAGTATATACTTTGAAAATAGCCTTGGGTTATGCTTTAAGGATGCGTCTAGAACCCAAACAAATGTTTAGAATGTTTGTCTGTTTCTTAGAGCATCAAACTAAAACTACTATACAAATTCTTACGGCGCGGCGGCGACTGGAAAACTTTTTTTTTCAACTTAAAATCTGTTATCGAGTATGTCTCATCACTGATCATGAGTGGAACTGGAGTAACAACCTGGTATCTCCTTGGTAAACGCGCTCAACCAATGTAAGGTTCCTTATAAAATGGTCTTTGGATATAACGAATTTCACGCGGACGATGTCGCGGGCATCAGCTAGTTACATTAGATTATTCAAAATAAGTAACTTTGAAAGTAAGTTTAAACTTTACGTAGTCATTAAGCTATTAATATTCTTAAAAGTAAGTCATGTTTGTTGAAGCATAATCTGATAAGGAGATAGTCCTCTTTCGCTAAATTTCCCTTCAAACTACGCGTTACTTTCGCGAATCTACATCGCAAACTTCAGCTTAAAATGTCTGGATCTCTTGCCTGCACTAAAGATTCGCGTAAAGGACGATCTGAACTTTGCCGTTTCCTGCTCTATCGGGGTCGTTACGTCGGCTTCTTTTACCGAATTTCCTACGACCATCGAAATTTGTCTCCTAACTCCAGAAAGGCACGTGAATTTGTCGCAATGCTCCAAAATTCGACTTACCACATCCTCTTGCTCGTGCAGTTGGTACTGAAATTTGATTTAATTCGAACGCAAATGTTATAGCACGTTTTAGAAATGGTGATATTATTTGGTTCAACGATGCGTTTGTCGCGTCAGTAGAGCTAACTTCTGCGCGTTTTGGTGCTTCCGGTGATCTTTAATTGACCACAATTACACCAGTAGAGACGTGAATGAAGGAAAACGCATTAAGTAAAAACAAATTAACGTTAAGTAATTGATTTCATTAAATCAATATAGCTCATATAGCAACCTCTTGTCAAAACCTACTGGTATCAATTCGCGTCGCTAGCCACAAGGCACTCGAGCGACCAACTCCAAGGCCGGTTTGAATACGGCGGGCAAAAAACGCAAATGAATATTGATTGATGTTGTAACGGTCAATAGGGCAAAACGTCTTATTAAAAAAAAAACTACGTAAGCGTTTATTATTATAGGTATAATATTGGTAGCAAAAAGTGATAGTTGATAATCCTAATTAACTGAATGCCTATTTTGCTACCTCCATAACACAAAATATCATAAAAAGTTGATACGCCTTATCTGTAGCTTTAAAATTTAATGCACAACATGCGTGTATCCTTAAATCTAAGATTCTCATTTAATTTTTGTGTCCTCCAAAGTCGGGGAGAGAAATGCCTCCCTTGAGAGTCACTGTTTTTTATAGATATGGGTCTTGCTAGGGCTACAGTTCTGTTTGAGCGTTATTTACTTACTTGCTTTATACCGATAGCATAAAAGATAAGTGAATTTTGTAATCCTCTCTAAAAGCTATTTAAGAAAACATTTGAAAGTAACTTTCCATTGTCTATTACTAATCTATCTATTACTAAAGACTTGTGATCAGTTATTCTTCTTCAGCGATGAATGTTTACGTGAATATACGATTGGTTGAATTACGTCCACAGAAGATACTAGTAGGTAGGTAGGTACCTTCTTGAAAAACTGTGTAAAGATAAGCTGTAGCAGATTGTAGACCTCATCCACTACCCGACCATGTACAAAGCGTAGCGTTAAGGTTACATACACCACACTGAAGAATCGCTTATTAAAAATTTTATGCCGATATTATTTTACTCCGAAATATTGTTTTTTTAATGTGGTACGTATTTTGTAGCAGCCCCACAGCCTAGCGTAGGTAGACCCCCGCCGGGATAGCGGTATACCAAAGCACGCTTACATAATAATTATTTTGTGATATATATAAATGGAGCCCTAATTAATCTATCCTATCCATATAGGTGTGGTTGTAGTCTGTTATCGAATATATTTTTGATTACTAACTGTTGTTCCTATTGTTAAATCATTTTTAATAGCCACATTAATTCAGATTGCATTAACTTTCTATTAGATTAACTAACTTAGTGCATCTACAGAGACACCCAATACCGAGCCTCATTAAATCACAATAAAAATATTCTTCTTGAATGAATGGTGAGAGCAGAATTTAACAAAAAATACGAGCGAATTCCTTTACTATGGCGCGAACAAATGAACGTGACGATGCATATTATAAGTTGAACGGCGATAACTACTTAAAACGGAGGCTATTATCTCTTACATTAAACTGATATTACGTAATGCTGATGTCCGTTTATGCATTTTTTGTCAATTGGGAACGAATAACCTTTTAATTATATTTAATTACAACGTGGTTTTATTTAGTATATACCTACGAGTACATAAATATGATGAACTCTTCTCTATGTTCCCAATTTTAATCAAAAAAGGTTTTCATATCCTATCTTATTAATTTTAAACATCAACAAAAGTACACAAATACCAATTCACAATACAAAGATACGTTACCTATAGCGCGTGATCTTAAAACCTATGACCAAGGTCACAGGTTTCGTTTAGTCGTTCACGAAGCATGGTCCTGTTTACTTACTAGTTCGTCATATTTGTACACCCTGCCTTACCTTTTCTTTTATTATCTCCCTCACCTAAAGGTTGTCTGGAAGAGATCGCTCTATAGCGATATGACCGCCTTTTGTGATGTATCTTCTGTATACATTATTGCTGTTGCTATAATTACTTCGTGTGTACAATAACGATTATTATATCTATCTATGTATCTAACTGTATAGGTGCGTGTTTACGAGCATTTGCATTTAGCCCATTTTTCTGTAACGCGATGTATGAGCGTACGGTATCTACCAATTTGTATTAATCTAAGTTTAGGTAGAACTTAAACCTACTATAACTCTTCTGCAAAAACCAATATTCTGCGCAAAATTAGAGCACACGAGATTACAGGAATAAACTAGAAACAAGAACGAGTAAATTGCAATATTATACCTCGGGAGCTACTACCACTTTCTACATAAATGATTTTTAATCTTTTCCTGATATTAAACAGTTTCGTGAGAAAAATGAAGACTAAATTAAGATTAAATTTGAGATAATCGTTAACATTGTCGTTTGCTTGTCACCATTATTCGCTATGGAGCCGCATGGTTAAATATGATCCATAATAATATAGGCTTAGCATTTACTACCAATCAGCTCAAAGGGCCTGATCGACGGACAAGTTTTACTGCGGTTTTGTGGCTTGGCGTAAACCTCATCCGTCGATCAGCGCAAGGCCACGTTATAGAAAACCGGCGAGTCAGGCTCTCGGCTCATCAGCGTTGTTTGAAGTTCAACAACCTCCAAAGAATCTGTTTGGCTCGCCTTTGTATCAGAAACGACGAATCGGGAGTAAAACCGCGGTAATCTTTACCCCGGTCTTGTCAATCAGCTGTATAAGAGGATCCGTAACATTGGCTTCCATTCCCTCCTCGAGTAGCAATTTTTTTATACAATATGACTCGCAAACGCCGTAGGTTGACGGCAGAACAGAATACAATTGTCTTCACCCCTCCTCTTCCCGCGGGTGTCGTACGAGGTGACTAAGGGAATATAACGGAGAACGAGCAGCGTCCTCTTTGCAGCAACTACCATCTACTGCGATTAGCAACCCGCCTGCCCAGCGGGGTGATTATGGGCAAACCCTCCTATATTTGGAAGAGGCCTTTATTTCAGGAGTGGACTATTGTAGGCTGTTGATGATGATGATGATGCCTACCAAACAAACATGCAGTCCCACCAACCACAGCCGCCCATGTACATCTGTGACAAACCTCGAACAGGACTGAGCGAAGGACTGTTAGTAAGGTAGTAAGTCCTGTTAGTAGTAGGTTTTAATAGGAAAATTAGTTGGTGAGTATTCGTTAGTAATAGGACTGTGGGAGTAAAGACCGTTAGTGTGAGTTACTCCCGTTATTAAATATTAATAATCGTCCATTTAGTTATGGTAAAAACCGGAACACAATTTTTGCTTCCCCTATTTCCTCTCCTGTGTGTTTCGGCATCACGTATTATTAAATGCTGATTTCATGTAAATGTTTCTTATTATCTTTTCTTGTCCACCCTCTACCTTATTCAATAGCTGTATTCTTTCACTCCCCACCATGTGATTGTCTGGAAGCAATCGCTGCTTTGCGAGAATACCGCCCTTGTACCTTACAATTTAAGTACTTCTTTGTGTAATCCATTGTAAATAAAATTATAGTGTACAATAAACGTTTGCCTTCTTCAAAAATGATTTTTAATCTCTTCCTTGAACGTGGAGCAAAAACCGGGAACTGTATAAAGATTTATGACGCAATAACAGCTGCTATTGGATTGGGTCCAGCAGACCAATCTGAAAAAGAACTATTGATACCTATAGATAATTCTCTTTGCGCCCGAATCTGTCCTCTTGGGATAATACTCAGAATAGTATTTAATAATAAACAATATGCAAATTACTTGTTATAAAGCCATTTTTATTTATACAACTGACCTTTTTTTGCGAAATTATGTGAAAGTAAAGTTATGGCAACCGGTTACACAAACGTCAAGTGTA
>DWLO01004237.1:0-10170 GCA_018245335.1 Dalla quadristriga | reverse complement strand
GCTCTATTAGTTACCTTTATTACAACGGAGAAATAAACTACGACGATAACAGACTTACTTTCAATATTATGGAAGTTCTTATGGTAAACAAAAACATCTTTTGAGAATGGACAGACGAGTGTGTGGTGAAGAGATAAATAAAGTTACGCATAAAACGCTCAATAAAAACTGACAAATGCCGTTACCTTCCTTTTTTGGGTAACAAAATAATTTATGTCTGTTGACAAAAACCTACGTCACTTTGCCGACCAGACAAGTGAAAGGGAGTGATGAGAATGAAGATACATAGAAATGAAACGTGTCGACGGAGGCGAACTTAATAATAAATCGTGTAATCGATCGCGCCCATTTGCACATAAACGGACATTGACTCGAGGATAACATCCTGAATGCGCCACTAATGTAGCGTGGTCGACATTGCGCGAATGATATTAATAATAAATGCCTTTAAGAAACTGACGCAATATGCGTTTGAAGTCTCGATAGTGAAAATGCATAGATACTCCATTGGTTGTATTTCGAAAGCACATTTTTAATTGGGTTGTTTTTTGTAGCTGATAGCGATTTCGATAAAATGCAAAAAATCTTTTGCATAAATGTTGGGCTTGACAAAAGTGGTTAAGACGAATCGAATGCATGTTTTTGCGATATGGCGAAGCGGGACCGGTCTTGAAACAAGTCGCCACCTGCCTCACTCGGTGGAATGTCCGGCTATTAGTAAGAATTAAAACTCTCTGTCTGTCCGTATAATTATTTTCCGGATCGTCTTGCATCCAACGGGAAGCGCGACGTGCTAACTGCTTTCCGCCCGTCAGTATTGGCAGGATTTTAGGTAACGACAGGAGACAAAGAATCCTATATATCCTGTGTATACCTAATATCAAATATATATTTTTTTTTATTATCTATAGCCAGCGAACAAGCAGACGGGCGAACTACACCAAATATAGTTAGTTATACCAAGGACTCGAATTGAACATAGCCAACCGAACATTAAAATATAGTAGTATTTTCATTCAATCAACTAAGTCTGAAGGAAAAGGCTGTAACCTGCAGAATTACGTATTTCGAGATGTACTGTTTTTCAATAGACTAATCTAAGAATGTAATTTATATCTACGTTTACATTCAATTTAGGCTTCCTTAACCACAGGATATGGCGCTGTTACTAGCTACACGTGGTGTGTGGGTTGACATAACAATTTCGTACATTGTACATTTGCGTCAGAGCCGACCTCGACTCATGTTGCGGACGAACCGATTTTAACGATCAATAATCTATTCATATGTTTACAGCTATCCTATCTTTATTTGTGGCGTCGAAAATCTACCATCTAAAAATAAATGTGGAAATTGAAATTTAACAATTTTCTATCACCAATGTTTAAGTACATAATAATTCCCCTTCCTTCTGCTCCCTTTACTGAAGAGTAAACTCTGCTACGTAATAAAGGGACTCCAAGCACCTCTCTTGCACATCGGCGTTCTAACTGAATGATAAAAGATACAGTTGATTTGGACGTGAGACTGGTTGGTACCTACTTACATTCTTGTCAACTAGAATACAGTGTTATAGTGAAAAATAAATCCTATTTATATAAAAAGGCCTTTATAAATCAAGAGACAATCAAAATGTATAAAACATAGTATACTAAGTTGCACCGAGCATTACTTTATTTTATGTCCATAGTTTTTTTGCAAAATAAAACAGCATTCATGTTCTTTTTCGGTCTGAAGGTTGTTTTAATGAAGTTAAATGTTTCAATATTTCGGTATGTTTGACGAAAATATAATGTAATATAGTTCGTAAATTTCAATACATAGCTACAATAACCATTAGGGGCCCACATCAAGGCGCACAGGTTTCTCAGGCCTACTCCATCCGCTGCTCTAGTGCAAATTGGTGGACTATGCGGATTGGTGAAGCGACAGTGAAATTTTAACCCAAATTAAACTTAGAGGCCTTCCGTTGTTAAAAGAATTATAAAAACATTGTGGATTTACAAGAGAAGATTAAATAAAATTCAATCATGTCACTTAGAACTGCCACTGAGGTACAATACGCGGCATCCTGTTTCCCGCGGAATCCAAGGGCCTAATTACAGAATAAGCGGTTAAGGGACACGACATAAAGGGTTGACGCAGCCTGCCACTGACAAAGCACCATTCAGCCAGCTTGATTGAAAGGGTACATGTGAAAGCCCGAATAATGATGAGCATAATAGAGTTGTGTGGAGGTATGTGCTAATTCGCTATTTGCGAAGTTCTCTCGTCTATACAAACTGCTCATCGTGAGCTTTCTTCAGTACTTCAAACAACGCGCAGTGAAAAACGAATAATGTGAGGTAACGCGTGATTCATTTGGGAATACCGAAACTATTCATCATCAAGCAAGCACCGGATCTCAACTGAGCACGGGTCTCTTCTCAAAATGAGAAGGGTTGGATCATAAGACACTACTCTGGCGAGATACCGGTTTGCTAACCCACTAAATTGCTGACTTGTTCATGTTTTCTTCACCGTTAAAACAAGTAATATTGAATTGTTTAAAAAGCTAACTTCCTGGGTCTTAAACCCGGCTGGACCGAAGCTATCATCTATATATATAAAAGACAATAACCGTGTAAAGGTGTAAAGTTTTGAATGTTTTAACGTCACCCTAAAAACTGTAGTCATGTTATAATCTATACCTGAAGTTTTTATTAGCCGAATTAGTTGTGGTGTATTTATAGATATGTATTGTTAGATTCAATTCTGTTCTGCGACTAGGGGTTCCTGTAATAAAAGTATGACAAAGAGAACATAGGTAGTTCTTACATCTGCATAATTGCACGAATAATGGACATCAGAATTAAACCGTTACTGTCTTTCACGTCGGGATGTGAAATTATAAATTATTAATCACATAGAAGCTAATCAATAAGCAAGCGCCAAGCACCGGGGTTGTTGGCCTCGGTGTTTACCCACTGCAATGTCGGCTTGTCAACCAGTCCACCCACAGAACAAATTTGTATGTCATACCATTTATTAGGATTTGGTGAGAATTTCTTGACTGTAAACTTGGGAACAAGTTTTCTCTCAGTTTATAAAGAGATTCCTAGTGTCAAATGTATGGGTTAAGAAAACGGAATAAGACTACGTACTTAAGTTGAGAAAGTCGAGAAGACCCTATGAATAATTTTGTTTATTTTCTTATAAACATAACCTTGCCTTAGGCTACCTTTATTCGAAATAACAATATGCAAAGTATTATTGCTACCTTAGTTTCAATACGAATGTTTTAAGTAAAGTTTATCCAACAAAGTTGTATGATTAGACCCAATAAATTTTTCAAATAAATGTATGTTAGAATACATACATGTAGCATACGAGGACTTACGATTGACGCGGGATATTATACGAACACAAATATAATTATTATTTATTGGGTGTCGTTGTCTTCAGTGAAGGATCTTTTGTCAATATAAAAACTATTGAACTGACTCATAAATTCTCCCTTACAACATAAGAACGCAACTATAATTTTTTTAAATAAAATAATATCTGAATTTCATCAGTAACTTTTTGTGGACACAAAATCGCTATCTGGTTTCATCGGTGTATTTATTTTTTATGTTAGTCCAGTCAGCTTTCTCAGAGTGGACGCTCGTTATCTTTAAAATGTTACTCCCGTGACAGACATGATAGATAGGTTAGTTTAGAAAGTATCCAAACAGGATATTCTATCTTCTGATAACGACACACGTCCTTGCGTTTTAAAGGAGGTGAGAGAGTTGTGTATGAAATCTTAAGTACACATTTGTCGTTAATAATCTACGTTTTCCTAACTTGAAATTGACTCTAACATAACTTAAACAAAAATAAATCTTTCATAATCATATGTATCATTAGATACTACGTAAAAGACTTCATTCGAAATTTTACCAGGTTGACAATGATTTGCAATGAAATTCAAGAGATTTTCATGAAAACAGACCCATATCCATTATAGTTACACAAGGTATTCAAACAACTTCCTCTTCATTATTTAATAAAAACTGTATAAACGATTCGCTTGCATATGAAGTTCAAATGAACCAAGGTCCAGCTCTAAAACGTATGTTATGAATTCATTGGATCCCCTTCCGGTCCTATAACGACTTCATACAACATTTGATTGTGAATCTGCCCTGCATCCTGATTCCGGTAAGAAGCTTCGGAAACCAGAACTTTGTACATGAATGCCGGTAGTCGTCGCGACAGGTCGTCCGTTAGAAACACCGGCGATCGAGTATTGCATGCGAAATAAGTTTCAAGGCATGCAAAAATATGCAAAGTACTTTATAAATCTTGATATGACGCGCCAGTGCCCGATCTATCAGACGTTGTTGCCTTATTAGGAAACGTGGCGTCAGCGGCGTTCTTAAATTGTAGACTGTCTTAATAGCAAGAACCAGTATCGATAACCTCCTGCTGATTTCATTGAAGTACCACTGGCGACGGATAAATACCTGAGCATTTGCAGGTAAATGTAAATTACGTAAGATACTAATGGTCCGATTAATCAACTAATTAAACAAAAACCTTGCTGGTATTTTAAAATTTCGTTGTTGTTTATTTAGCAAGAAACAATGAAACAAAATTAAAATGATGAGGTAAATGCTTATCATTGTATGTTTTCAAATTTACGGTCTATGTCAAGAAAGCTCACAATTTATCATTTTCCATTAAAACAAGTTGGGGTTAGATAACTTCAAAGCTTCCAGCGGAAACGAGATACATCCTCAGTCCTCATTAATTTAAACAACTCCCTGAAGGATATTAGAATGAAATCACGTGCGAAGTCTACCGTTGATAAGGTACGTAAATCGAAGTAGGTAATTAAAATGTAGAACAATACTCCGTTTGTGGATATAATGTCCTTTCATCTGTTTCGGGTTTTGCCATTGATAATAATATTCGTGAGAATAAGAAGTACTCGTGCCAAATTCTTGCGTACCATGCAATTTCACATCAGCTATTAAATTTGCGGTGTGCATGCCTTCGAATACCTAAATAGGGGTGAAGTAATGATTGTGCGGTGCCGATGAATGAGAATACTGGGAACAGTATGCAACGAATTATTATTATTATCTCCTGTCTCTGCATGATTTAAGTTTGCAAAACAAAGCAAGCTTCGAGTAAACGACTTGTTTGTATGAAATGAGTATCAAGGAAAGTTACAGTAAATGGCGCTAAACGCCAATTGAGAATATGAAATCAGTAGTTAAGTTAATAACAGCAATAATGCTTAAACCTTTGCAAATGGTTCAAAAGCATGTCGAAACGAGTAAGAACATTTCATACGGGAAGATCGCCTACGCTTTATTACCTGCCTTCTATTAGCCATGAGTTTAGCTTTAAACGCGTTCCTGACATTGAATCTTCGAGATTAATATTAAACTTTGTTCCAAAGAGGTAAGAATGACATTACCAAATCAGTTCTAGGGAAATACAAGATTTCGTTCGCAGAACCATTAGGTAGATCTGTTTATGTTGCAACGTGTGCATTTCACAACGCCACCCACTATATCAAGAACACCTACGATCTTTGGCCTTTGATTGAACAGTATTTATTTTAATAATGATATGGAGTCTCTTTTTTTAGGCGATAAAAGTAGCAAACGAGTAGGCAGCCTACTTTGTTTGTTGCTTCTGAATGGATATTTGCTTTTCTGAACACAATTATGTACACTGTTATAGGGAAAAAAACTGTATATAATTTAGTAGTTTAGTATTAGATATACGCCTGAGTAAGCTCGCTATAGTTAAGTAGGTACTACAGGTTAATTTAAGTTCAGCCAGTGCGGTGTTTGTAGTTTTTAATTTCAAAATCCACAAGAATGATCGTTTTACACGGTATGCTATGAAAACCAACTGTTAGTTAGTCAGCTTTAACACTTTCTCGTTATCTGCAAACTCTAATTAGTTCCGCATATTCAAAAGTAGGTTATAAATCTACCGTCAGTTTCAAACAAAAATGTGTAAACATATTATTCTAAGTCGTTACCATTTTAATATAGGATACTACCTTCGGTCTAACAGTGTTGTTAAGACTTAACAAAAGAGCGGTGAAGGTACCTACTATGAAAGGGATTTTTAACTATAGATGATTACAGGATCTTCCTTGTTTTAAGTCGTGTCTTCAACAGGTAAAAATGTTGCGCCTCCTTAACGGTGCAGAGTCCGCCGAAATTTGATAACAATGGGCATTAACTGACCCATGTTGTAATGAACTTGCAGATTACTTACAGAAATGTAAAAAGTACCCTTAATACTTTCACGACTATCTTTGTCGTGATCAATTATAAGTTACAACAAAATATTGTAAAATAAATACAGTCGAATTGATGTGATAACCTCCTCTTTTTTTTAAAGTTGGTTATAAAAGCCAAGATGAATAAGCCAAGAAATATAGTTATTAAATGATAATTGCATATGTTAGGTATAGGTAATATTATAACATAAATATTATTATTGAGTAAAAAAAATTGTTCTATGTACGTATAACGTAGGTAGCAAGAAAGCAATGTTATCTACAGTGATATAGCCAAGAATGTTAAATAAAAGTTTGGTCATGACTATTATCTTGAGACTTCATAAACAAGTTCACAGGGTATAACTTAAATGAAGTATATAATCAGTAATTAGGTGCTGCGTTAAAACTACATTAATAAGGTATTCAATTCATTCAGTATTCAAATGTTATAACGAAATATTCTTTATTAATGTTATTCACCTTGTTCTTGTTATACTTATCTTTCAAAACAAGAAATATTTAATTTAACATTCGTATCAATACAATCAGTGTACTGGCAAAATGTATTATCATTACCGCTATCTATTTCAGCAATAAAAAAGAGAGCGCGTGATTCTCACCTGAATTCGGTAGTGCCTGGATATCAACCGCTGACAACATTCCTTTCTTTTCGAAGATACTTTGTACACTCGCACAAGATATTTCTGTGTCCGCGGCAGAAACAACTGCCAAAAAACTGGCAAACAATACAAAATACAATATTTGGCTCCTCATTCTCATACCAAAAATCGATTTTTTGTTAGGCGACAGTTTAACACAATAACACACGTTCACAGCCATGTTCGAAACAATGTTAAATTATGTTGAACAAACGATTATTACCATTTACCTAAGCGTTTCATAAATAAAAATGTATGTAAACGATTTTAAAATTAAAACTTTAGGTAATGTTCACGCCATAAATACGGCACGCGACGACTCAACTGCGATCCATGACGGTCGCAGCCCGACTGCACTGAAGTGCGCTGAAAGCTTATGATGGAACAAGGATGTATTGTTGCCAACTCAAATAATAGTAATACTTATTAATAATTATAGTATGTGCTATATAATAACGTCTTCAAATTGCTTATCTAATAATAACTGCCTTTGATCTACCCATTAATATAAATTTTTAGCTTTACATCATTTTGACGCCTGAACTTTTCGTAGGTAATTTGTAATCCCTACAAATACTATAATCTACACAGCACGTGACGGCAACAAAGTTCATCATGTCATTCATGTCAACTCATTTTCATTCATTGTCAAGACTCAAACAAATTGTCAATTTTAGTTATAGTCAAGTCAATCAACCAGCGAAGAGGAGTTGTAGTGCGGTTTATTAAGATTTAGTGCATTATTTAAATTAAATTTATAAATCACATCCACGACCCAGGAAGGTCATAAGTACATAAGTTCCTCCGATTCAAAGCTGAAAGTTTTCTACCGTTTGATTTTACAAGCCGGTCAAAACATGAGGGTTTATTTGTTAAAAACGGTGTCCAATACTATCGGTAGACGATTTATGTCGTCTAAGAATGTGAAAAAGGCGTCTCATTGCATTTTCGACATGGACGGATTACTATTAGGTAAGAGGCGGAACTATAGCGCGCGACCTTTTCTATTGTTGCCAATGTTATGCATGTATTGAAGGTTATATTTACATCGTATTGTTGGTACTTAGCATACCATATTCTACGTACGAAATTTAAATTTAACATCAAAAATTCGACAAGATTAGCCGTTTAAAAAAATACCATAGTAACACAAATAAGTAACTCATTAGCCACTCTGCTAGCAGATTATTATTTTATGTAGTTATACCATCTATCATCACTTGAGCAAGTGAATATAAATGAGTTAAAATTTAAATGCTACTTTCTGCTTTGTAAGTGATAGGTATATGCCCGTTTTAAATTTTTTGTTACATTTCATATTAATAACTTTAAATGCCTCTCTATTTCTATTCTTACAATCTTTTGGATTAACTTTCAGATACAGAACAAGTGTACAAGAAGATGATCACCCAGCTCTGTGCCAACTACGGCCACAAGTACACGGATGAGCTTATGATGAAGGTCCTGGGAGGTACGGAGCAGCGCCTGTCGGAGATCTTGTGCAAAGAGCTCAAATTGCCTTGCTCTCCATCAGAGTTTCGAGACCAGCTGTTGGTGTTAGGAGACACTATGTTGGCTGGAACGCCTCTACTTGATGGTAGGTGAATTTAAATTCTGTAATGGAAGGGCCGGTACAGCTCTCACAGATTTTAGGAAGAATGCTCACAGATAAGTCAGATCCACGTAAGCATGACATCTTCACATTTTGCATCTAAACTAAATTGACTTACAACAGTTTTCATCATTGTTGATTCTTAGCCTAAGGAGTTAAAGGACTTGATTAGCATTCTGTAGATTTGAGTTAACAGTTGTTGAAAACTATCAAAGGTTGCAAGAATTGGGATAAAAATTGTGACAAAATCTTATCAGCATGTAATCATGCAGATTATAATTTGCAAAAAACCCATTAACTTCGTAATGTTTGGTACAAGGTATCACTGAGAGATATCAGTTGATTCGAAGATTTAGATAAAATGTGACTGCAAAAATGTCAAGTGTGTTATAATTAGATTTTCTGACATCTGACAGGTGAATAAGCGTTCAAGGTCGCTCGGCGAGTATCAATCGTAACTGGGTCTCGGCCCGCAGTTGGACGGGCGACCGCTACTGGCAAACATTCTTTAGCGTTTCCGTGCTTCAGAGGGCACGTTAAGCCGTCGGTCCCAGTTGTTGTTAGTTAACAGTTGTTACACCTTGTCGGATGCGTTCGGGTGGCCTGAAAAACTTCCGACAGTCGGGTACGTTAAGCCTCGGTCCCAGTTGTAGTTAGATAACAGTCGTTGAAACTTGTCGGAGGCGTTCGGGTGGCCTGAAAAACTTCTGACACTCGACTAACTGCTCTGCCAATCCGCATTGGAGTAGCGTGGTTGAATTCTCGGTTGTAAGGAGAAACCCGTGCCCTCAGTGGGCCACTATGGGTTGCAGCCAGCCAGCCAGGTGAATAAATTAGTGCACGTGTGGTAGGCCAAATCAAACAATACAACGGAAAGACTCCTTTTAACATTTTTCGTTGGGGCGAATTTGATGAAAACTAACGTTTTTTAATATATCTCAGGTGCAGAGAGACTCATCCGACACCTGCACAAGACGAAGACCCCATTTGCCCTGGCTACCTCGTCTAGTGACCGTTCAGTGCAGACCAAGGTAGCGTCCCACAAGGAGCTCTTTGGGCTATTCCATCACATGGTGATGGGCAGTACGGATAAGGAGGTCAAGTACGGGAAACCACACCCGGATATCTTCTTAGTGGCTGCTGCAAGGTTTCCAGATAAGCCGGATCCCTCCAAGGTTTGTTCTTTTTTTATCGCAGCATTAAGATTCATTATGAGTAGTTATCTGTATATTATGACGTGCTGCGGTTCCCGTGATTAATTCCCAGTCATTTGGTTGGGCAGACAAATGTCTGTATATTGGTTTACGAGTCTGACACTTTTTACACGAAAATAAAGAGAATTACATCTGATTATAACCACAATGGCTGATCGCAGATATATAAAGAAATATTTAAAAAAATAAATTGTTATGTTTTCGGTGTGTCCCATTTGCAATAAAAGGAATCCTACTCTGAAGGTGGTTTACTTAAGTATTCATTTATGAGAATGGCAGTGGAAGTAAATTTACACAATTGAAAATTAATTGTACATTGCACCCAGGGACGGCTTGCCTTTCGAGGGGTTATTGACTATTGTACTCTTGCCTCATTCCAGTGCCTGGTGTTCGAAGACTCCCCCCACG
>DWLO01004236.1:0-10171 GCA_018245335.1 Dalla quadristriga | reverse complement strand
TTATTGGAGTATCACCTCCCAAGTTTGTTTGATGAAGCAGAAACAGAAACAGACACAGAAACAGAGACAGAGACAGAGACAGAACAGACAGAGACAGAGAATCAAAATCAAAATCAAAATCAAAATCAAAATCGAAATCGAAATCGAAATCGAAATCGAAATCAAAATCAAAATCAAAATCAAAATCGAAATCGAAATCGAAATCGAAATCAAAATCAAAATCAAAATCAAAATTTAACTTAAATTCAACGCTGACGAAGTCGCGAGCAACAGCTAGTATAACATATAATCCGTCAGTGTTGTATAAGAGTAATGATTACAGCGAGGGGAGTGGGAAAACGAATTTACGAGTAGGTATATAAAATCTTCCTACTAAGTATATATTTATGTTCAGTCATTTATAATTCATTCTTAGTATATATTTATGTTCAGTCATTTATAATTCATTCTTAGTATATATTTATGTTAAGACATTATAAAATTTAATTATCTTTAATTATGTTCACTACTTTACAAATTTTATTTTATTCTAGTATTTTAATTGTATCTTATCTTTTTGTGTTAATATTGCCTAATTTAATAATAAAATAATAATAAGTTAATTTAAAAAAAATGTAAATAATTCTGTATTGTAACCACAATTTATTGTGTATATGGTGTATACATGCAACTAAAGATATATTATTATTATAATACTTGGTAATATTTATGTTTACTGAAATGTAATACTTTTTTTGACAAAGAGATTATCTTGAATACCTTGTTCCGTGTTGCCCACGCGTGACCGAACTATGCAACTAACGAGCTGCACTGAAAATCGGCGCTACTGGTTTGTCCCTGAGTCAGCAGCATTATGCTGAGTGCAGACCCTATTGTGTGATGCGGCAATACAGTTAACTCCAATAATGTCAGTGAATATTTTGTAAATTACCTTTTATGTTTATAGTTATGAGAATTAAGTTTCTTTCTTTCTGTCTGATATTGTAAAATTTTAAATTCAAACCCATCAAACCCCACTATTAACACGAGTAAAGTGAAGTTAAGATGGCCGTGGTTTAATGAAGCAGGCTGGCAGAGATAAAAATAGATTATTAATAGTAAAGAGCTTCCGTTTTCCCAGAATCACCTATTTTCTATTATTCTCACTTTACAGATTGTTTCGTATAAAGCTAAACTCCTACAGCATAGGTACCATTGTATTGTATTACGCCACAAATATGTAACGGCAATAATATTCTCCGCGTAGAAACAGATGAACAGCCGCGAGTCCAACAAAACATTTGCTTCGAGCGCGTCAATCCTTAACGTTTTATGTTGCTTTTATGTTAAGAAACACGCGACACTGTCATAATCATCGAACTGTTCTAGAAAATTACGGGCGATATAGCAGTGTGTAAGTAATGCATCACTTAAAAAAATTGTAACAGGCTGGGTAACTGTTTTGACGTCGTACATTTGTCAACAAAATACGACATGTTTTCGACTTTGCCCCGGCCGAAAGCTGTAAATATGAGAGCCGAGACCGGCCGTTTCGTTGAAATACTATCGACGGTTCAAAAATAGACGCCCTCGGTTGCGTGGGAGGGCGAGTCGCATCAAAATATTTCGAGTAAACATTTGGAATTAGCCGACGATTAACTGGAATTTCGGTTGAGTAATTTTCCCTCTATAAATATTGGCTGCGGTAAAACGTTGCGATTCGTTTAGACTTCTTAGCATCGACTTTCCTTAGAATCGAGTATACTGAGGTTGGCTAGACATAAACGTTTGCAGTAAGAAGTATACATTTCAGCAATCGAGTTATTTTCTCATTCCATTTCCTTTTACATTTCCGATCGTCTGTTCTGTGTAGTCTACAAATACTAGTGTAGCGACGTAAAAGTGTTTGTTCAATTAAGCTTGCTCAGAGTACTATCAATGTTAATACGGTTTGAAACTGTGCTCTTTCATCCGTGAAACAAGTTGCTCCGCCAAATATTTGGCCATCGCACCGGTCGGAAACAAAATAACAGCAACGAATAAATCTAACCATTCGCGCTGGGTATGCCCGAAATAATCGAATTCTATAAACATGATAAAAGAACTCGTTAAACTTTTTATACGGATTTTATAACGTGTTTGGAATGCAATTATATAAAATGTGAATAAAATTACCATAACAAAAGCGACTTGGCACAATTTATGACGGTGATGATGGCCGAGCAGGTGATGGCATTCTGCCTTTTAAGTTTGCGCGCTGAGCCGATGACTAGGAGACTAAAAGTCGATCAGAGGTTAAACAAAGCAATGAAGCGTGGCGGGCGGTAACCCTAGCCGCATGTCAACTCGATAGCCGGGTTTTGCGGCACACCGACGAATGCACCGAGAATCCGTGCGAGCTCACTAATACTAGGGGAGCAAAGCACCGAAAGTGGCTTTCGTGACGCGAACACCACGAACACATACGCTCCGAAACACGGACAGACGTGCGCTGAATCGATATGGGGGGCGTCCGCCTCGGGTCCCATCGAGGGGATGAATTTAAATTATTCACAGCGGGTATAACTGCGTACCGCCGTCTTTAACAAACAAATTACGTATGCGCACCTAATAACGCGATACATGCGGCGCTCGCTTCTGGGCCGTGGAGACCCAGCTTTCAATTATAACTTGGTGGATGCGCGCCGTGCCTCCGTTCCCTAATTATCTTCTACACATATCTGCCCGCCGCGTCCAGAATTTGCTAATTACGTCAATCATTGTACGTGTGCGTATACACATTGTCTTCATATATGTTATTTTCGTTCTGATGTTATTAGCGGACATGTTAAATCATTGATCACCAAAAATATTATTTTCATAAATATAACTACTTACTTATTTTACTTATTTTACTTTTCACTCCAGTGAAAGGCGAGGCAATTTAACAAATCTGAGTTGACCGAATTAAAAATGTATTATGATGATTTGAATTTGGAGCGAATTGACAAATATGGCTGACCTTACTGGATAGCGTTGAACACAGGTATTATATGAAGTACGAGTATTTACGTGAAAATTGAATAAACAGAATGGTCCAATCAAACAAATGGTAAAATAAAACTTTAGAGAGAACATTTTTATGTTTAGTAATGACACACACTCATAAATTCACCAATAAAGCGCTGCCCATTTGATGAAAGCGTAAATATTGTGCAACAGAAAATAGAAGCGAACCACGGATCAAGTTCCGAGCGCAGCTTGCTCGATCCCAATCACCTGCCCTTATAGCCGGCACAAAGTAAGAAAGTAGGGAGCACAAAGCGTCAAAGAGATTGAATATCGATTGTCGAGTCGACAGCAATCTTGAGAGGGGGCGGCCCTCCGCTCTTCCGCCCGCTGTGACAATTTATATTATTGGCCCGGCCTGGCCGGCGACGATACGATACTGCGGGACCCTCGCGTGTAATTGTTAGTTCGACCACAGGATATTGGGGGATTAAACGTGCGCGGTGATTGATTAAGCGGCGATAACGATTACGCCGGACGATATTGCGCGCCCGACGAAAAACGAGAGGCCCCGCCCGATAATGCTTCCAGTAATTAAGTATCGCTTCGCGAAACAAACCCGGTCGCGAATAACGAAAGTGAATTAAAAAGGCCGTTATCTCCCGGCAATAAAAACATGGCGAGCGGCTGCCACTCGCCGGTTTACAGATTAAGCCGAAAGATCAACAAATATATTTTAATCCGACCGAACGGCATTCTCGCATTTCCGGCGGCAAAAACTCGCCGGGCCCGACACATGGGCGAGAAAAAACCGGAGTTATTATCTTAAGTCGAACCCAACAGAACCCATTAGTAAACAACGCGAGCACAAAGAGGGCAAAATAGCAGCTTATAAAAAACGTAACAAAAAATCGCCTTTTGATCCCGGCTCCCCCTATATTGCATTTGTGAAGGTTTTATTGGTCTCCGGACTAGTCGGACGACCGATTTGTTGATTTTGCGTAATCTTTTATGGGTTTTATTTTATTGGACTATCGCATAGCGCTTGCAATCCGAGTATCGAGTTAACCGATGAGTCATTACGAAGATTTCTGATCACTGGTGTTAGCCCACTGGTAAAAATTCGACCGTAATCATTATTGAAAAGCAATTTGAAAAGTTAAGACTAATATAAATGACTAACATACTAACAGACAGACTAACAGACTAACATACACTTGAGAAACGTCACAACAGAAAAAAAAAACATAATACATTGATAGATAACATGCAATTCGTCACTGACATACAAATCACTGATCAATTCGCTGTTAACACCTAATTATGTCACGATAGACAATACCTATCTTTGTCATCGGCTTTATAAAAAATAATATATAATCTAGGCTAGGCCGGGAGAAAAAGCCGGAGGAAAAAATCTCTTGGCAATCTTTTAAAGAAAGGCATTTAAATTAATAACCGATAGATAATAATTGATAACACTAAATCTTGTTAATAGTTGTCAAAAAAAGGAAATCTGTTGACTAACTGTTCTGTCCTTGCCTTTTTATATATAGATTCTGATGACTCCGTGGCGCGTTGCTTAGTGATCCTGACTGACGAGCTGTGGGACCCGACATCCAGACCCGGCGGCGGAGGCATTTATTTGACAGATAAATGTTTGTACTTAAGTCTTGGGCGTTAATTTGTGTTGTTTTCTGTGAGGTGTGAGCGTATTAGGGTTAATTATTAAAACTATTGATTAGTTATGCGAATTAAACCGGTTTATAACCCTTCATTAGGTCAACATTCATCTAGGTCAATTAGCGCCATGTGTAAAATAAACTACAGTGGTTTTCCTTAATACGACTTAAATATAGTTTAATCGTCATTCACGCTTTATAACTCCATAAGAATTTTCTTTCAAACGTTAAATGTGTTTTTATTCGTAACAGTTTAGAAAGATTTATACAAAAACGCTCCCTCCACCAATCCGCATTGGAGCAGCGTGGTGGAAGTACGCACTAAGCCTCCTCAATTGTGAGAAGAGACCCGTGCCCTGCAATGGGCCACTGTGGGTTGCAGCCGTACAAACACACAATTCTACAATATCGAATTAGGTATATAAATCATTAACATACGTTTCGAACTTAGCAAGCAACGCCCAATCTCCAATTTACCTAAGCTAATACGAAGGCGTCGGACATAAAGGTCCCTTCATTCATTAAAATTCTATTAGTATTCACTCCGCAACCACACTCCAATTATGCTATCCTGTATTGAGCATGGAATGTACCGACAAGCTTTATTTCATTGATCGTTTTTGATAAACTATGGACGTTTACTTGCGAGGTTTAAAAACGTTGTAAATATATTTAATGTAAGGGACATAAGCAAAACATCCACATTTATTTGAAATTCGAAAGCAGATAATTATTTGTGATGTGTGCATTCGACAAATAAGCGAACGCGATGAAGCGTCGTGTATTTTACAACATCCAATACTAGGCAAACAGAAACAAAACAAATACATTTTGTTTTCAAATGGATAAAGTTACTGTTGTGTTGATAGAACAGAAGCTTAATGTAAGCCGTGGGCTGTTTGAGTGTTTCGTGCTATGAAACTGCGAAAGCAAAATGAACACAATTCACATATTTGGGGAAGGCAGTAGCGTTGACGCGACAGATCTGTTCCGGGAAAGTTTCCAGTCGAGCGGCGCGCCATGCGCCAGGTACACAGCTGGGAGCGAACAAAACGACCGACCCCAGGGCTGCCCGCAGCACCCGGCTATACACGCACGGATGTACCACCCCTGCTCACTGTATCCAATCAGTGAATTAAAGCGAGCTACAATCAAAGTTGCATCTTTAACACCTTGTGAAAGGATTATGGTAATGTTATGCATCCCTGGTACATAACATGGATTAAAAAATGTTAAACGGAAATATTATTCGTTATAAGTGTTAGTCTCGTGAATATATTAAAATTAATCTTGGTACATATCGACAATAATAAATGTGCAATGATTTTTATAGAATTTTTGTTATAATTCTCAACCCTAACTCACCTAGACTCGACTCGGTCGGCAAAAGCCCGAGCGACACACCACTCGACCCAGTCCGCCCGACATACTGCTACTAAATGGCTCTATGACGAGACGCAGGAATTTCTGCCTTCACTCGAGGCTTGAGATCCTTTAAACAATTCAACAAAGGATTTCCATCGCCCCGAACGAAACCTAAACACAACAATAAATTGATCCAGTGTGCCGACGTTATATCCTTTAATGTAAACGGTGAGTAACGCCAACGGATCGCGAAATTTGATAATTAATTTCGAATCAATTTGTAATTGAGGAGTGAATATTTATCATCGTTTCGATTGTTCGTGACATAATAAATGAGAACGTAACAAGCCGCAACGGTAATTCGAAGCGGAAATAATAATGGCGTTTGTTGAGCGGGCCGTCAGTAGCCGCAGGCCGCCTCACATCCTAATTACGTCAATAATAATTGCTCGACCGGCAGCTGCCCTGCCGACACCTTGTTCGCTCGAGCGGGCGATCTCCAACAATTTAAAACTCGCTTTTATAGTCAGCGCGACCAATAAAACGCCGACCGTGCTGTGCATTTTAACTTTAATCCTCCTCGCCTTTAAAAGGTAACTAGCCATACTTGTTTACTATCAAAGATGACTCAGTAAATCCTTATTAACTTTTAAGATTTCATTTCCATAACATCGTCACTAGACACACGAGATGCCATAATTAGTGGAACGTCGCAAGCTCCTACTGTAAATTAGCGAATGTAATTAATGTGGGTGTAATAAAGTCGAAAACCAATTTAGCAATGACATAAACGGGTCCGCGTAGCTTTGCGTGCATTTATTCAATCGTTAACGCGGCTAGGAAGGCTCGTTTTTCTCGGCGCATTCGTGCATGTGTCCCGCAGACGTGCAGACGAGCAAAAATAATTATCCGTGGGGCATTTACAGCAATAATTATTGCAAAACGTTCTGCAGGTCGTACGAGGGCGCTTACGGCTCGAAGAGCGCACTTATTATATCGAATCAATCAATTACTTGCGAGTATTCGATTATTAAAAATTTAATTGTCGGCATGTGGATCGCCGAGCACTCGCAGCGCAGCAGAGCAATAATAACGTTTTTGTAAATGACCGTTCCGCTCGGAGCGCGATCCGTCCGTTCTGCGTATAAAAAGTCGTCGAAGCGAAAAATTCATCAGAATTTATTATCACTCATGTCAGCGTAGGGTTTACGCAAATACCACGCCCCTCGATTCCCGATGCACGCTAATAACGTGTACTACCTACCACTGCTTTTGACACATCAGTTTGTTATTCGACGCATTCAATATAAACTATTCAGTAAAACACATCTGCGAGCGGTCGTCGAGGCGTGAACGTGAATGTTTGCAGCGAAAATCCAAATTCGACAAGCGGCGCAAATAATTGCAACTGTTAGAATTTGATCGGTCACTGTCGGATTCTCGGATCGAATCGCGCGAGGAATTCTCGAACACCGCAGGACAAGCTCTAAACGTATTAATTTAATGTGCGCTCCGAGCACGGTTGCCAGTTAGCAGTTAGTTTAGTGAGAACACTGATCGGGCGGTAATCAACATGTAAATTTATTCACAGCGATCGGTATAATCGGGCGCGGCGGTGCTATTAACCTCATTCGAGACGACATGGACACGCCAAACGCCGCGCACCCCGGCTCGCCTCGATACTCGATACCGATCTTATTAATTTGTCACCTCATAAAAAACAGAGCGACTCCACTCCGACTGGCCCGCCGCCGTTCGATTTTCAATCGCTCGTTGTTTTTAAATGGACAACTTTATTCGTCGTCGAAATTCCGACGGAACAATTTTAACGCTAGGGTGATCGTCGCAGAAATGCGATATTTACAAAACGGTCAACGTTTCCACGGAGGGAGCGCGGCGTGACGAAATCGATTACATTAGTGTGTAGGGTTAAATTGCCCTCGACCGTCTATGGATACCCGTTTTTACATGTTAAATACTCGGGGTATAGCGAACGTTGCCTCATACTAGTGAAGTATTAGCCATGGGTCATTAACTTCGCATATTAGCAACGCATTTTAAAATGGAAACGAGTGTTAAGTGTAAAAATACTTTTTGTGGTGTTGAAATCTGTTGAGGTTTTGCGTCGTTCAGGTAAACCGTTGAATTAACATTTCTTGTTCAAATAACACATTTTAACATGCTGTCCGTGAGTTATTGCAAGATAAATTACATTCCTCATTTAATTTCAGTTGTCAGAGCTCACCAAATAGTCATATTGCGTTTCGAGTGGATTGAAAAAAGTTTATTGACAAAGGGTAGCACCCTCGTTTTAAACCCTCCGTTATAATAGTTTATTATTTGACATTAAGTACGGTGTGACCAATTGTAAACAGTGCCTGTGGAATATTGTAAAGCGGTGGCAGATTAAAAGGGAAACACGAAAACACCATAATTAAGCTAACGTGAACGCATGGTAGTTATTTCCTTCATAAACGAAACATTTCCCCGGAAGATCACCGAGCCGACTCAAATGACTCTTAACAGAGATCCTTCAAATTCATATCTCGTCTTTAATTATAATGCTCCCTGAACAAAGTTTTCCAGTTAGGGAGCGAGCGTTAAATTGATTCCACAAGCACTTTGGAAATTTTTAGAGCCCTTGACAGTGATTAATGAAAGGAATTTCGGAGACTGCGACGCTCTACTCCCCTCGTAAGAAAAGCAAGGGAGACCAGACCACCCTCCTATCTTTTTCAATAATATATCCTTCATCCGTAAGTAGCAACTGGCACAGCAATTCTGTCGTAACGTAACCCGCGGGCACACCCGCGGTTGCTCAACCGGCTGTCGAGCTAACATAATTCGATGCGGTTAACGTGATGAGTTCGCAACTCTTCGCGAATCGCGAACTACACGATTGCACGACGCTCTCGCGTTAGCGTTGTCGTGAATTTGATTTATGATGCCCGCGTCGAAGACTATACGTTATTGCAACGCAGGTGTACGAACGACCCAATGGACTACTATCACGGTGGTCTTTTTTCCATCAAGACATTTAACGTACACTGGCGATGCGAATGTAGTACGAGGGATTAATTACGGGATGCGAGCGCTTCGTGATGCGCACGACCGCAGCAGTTACGTAGCGCGGCCGACCCATAACATCTGCATCGATTGAAGATAAACAACGTTATATGCCACACGGACCACAATAGCATTAATTTGCAAAGCGCAGTGGGCACCGTGATGTTCGGGCCGGGGCGAGCGGCGGCGGGGCGGGGTGATTTAATGAACCGATGCGGTGGGCGACAGGCGCGGATTACACCCCACGAGCGTTTGCACTCAATCAAGCTCGCAAACAGCCCTAAGCCCGGACAATTAAATACACTCCGCTCCGAAACAATCGGATACATGAGCGATAAGAGCAATCGGACAATTAGCCAGTGATTATTGTTATTGATAAAACCGATTGAGTGATCGATCTGGCGCGAGCACGCATGGCCGAGTACCTACGTCAGTTTAATCAACGATAAACGAGTCCAAGGATTTGTGATAGGTTCACTGTTAGACGGAGCGAACGCAGTGCATGATGTTTGTTACAAGTATGTTTTGATATTTCATTCTCTCAACGTCGCCGCGTCGCCTGTAAATAGAACGCTGTTTCAGTACACCGGGCACACGAAATGAAGTAGTTTCCTTTCCCGTCGTTATAACCTGTTTGTAGAGATTTTGAAGAAAGTTTAAAACGGGGCATTCAACGATAGAGTTGAGCGTTATCGTGTCGAACTCAAACTATGTATTTCCTTTGAATAACTGGGTGAATTTATCGCATGCGATCGCATCAACATTTTAACTAAATGCCCCGTTCTTATGGAAATGTAGTGTGTCGTGGGCGAAGTGCAATTGACTTTCCAAGTAAATTAAAAGTAGTGCCGATTACCTTAGATTCCATTTTTTGTTTCTTGGTGGGTGGCTGCGACCCGTTGATCTCCTGCCGCGAATCGTCGGGTTCGGGCTTGGCGGGCGGGGGAGGCGCGGGCGCCGGGGGCTGCCCGAGCGTCGGCGCCGGCGCGGGCGCAGGCGCGGGTACGGGCGCGGGTGCGGGCGCGGACACGGGCACGGGCGCGGGGGGTTTGGGGTCGACGCGCAGCGGCGGGCGCGGCTCCGGCTTGGCG